>APFE031744423.1:54071-104085 GCA_000404065.3 Pinus taeda | reverse complement strand
ATCAACAGTTGAGAGCCCACAAGATAGGAAGGAGCACATTGATATACCCGGTGTGGCGCAAGAGTCACTTATATTACAAACCTCTTTGATAGCCCTATTGACCCTGTCGCCTAAACCTACATACAAGTCAGTGAGAAAAGCCTTCAACCCCACAAGGTGTCGTTGGTGGCAGGGAACTCAGAGAAGGGGTTGTCACACTAATCCCGACTCTCTCCATTTAAGCTATCTCCTAGGTCAGCTAAGGGGGGTGGTCCCTAATAAAAAGTAATTTAAAAAGGATGTGAGTTTCTAGGAAAATTTTTAGAGTTAAACAGATTATCTCTTTAAGATTTATAAGCAAAAAATTGATATGAGCAATAACCATAATAAGATAAGCATCAAATACATAAACAACCAGTGCCTTCCAAGTATTTGCTCTTTAAGAAAGAAATTGTATTTTACTTAAAATGAAGTGAAATGCTTTCGAATGGAAAGCCAAAATAAACCTGAAAAGTGAAACACTAAATTATATTATAAATGCTTTCAAGGTGAATAAGTCTACAAATCAAAGCATGGAAACTATCTTCCTCAAAAGGATACAAAAATAGCTCAAATGTTAGACCAAAATGACAACAAAGTATGTTACAAAAATAATCTACAAGAAGCTAGACCAAAGAGTATGGGCAAGCTCTCCTCTTTGACTAGCCATGACTTAACTCTTTGAAATAGTCAGATATTGATAAATGAAGTACAATACGTAAAAAATAAAATTTTCCAAGTTTGATATTTTGATGCAAGAAATAAAAGCTTTAAGAAACTTGAAAGAATCCCTGCAAGACACAAATAAGATATAGATGAGACTTTGGAATTCAAAAGATGCGGGTTCTCCTTGAATATCTTTCAATAATGGGTTGATTCCACTGAGAATTTCCCCTCACGCTTGAAAATCTTGACCAAATAATGATTCATCTACAAAACTTTACAACAAATCATTAAATCGACATGAAATTAAATAAGCGCAGTGGAAAGAATTCTTAGAGATACATCTATTATCCACTAGAAGATTTATTTTCCTAAAGCAAATAACTAATTCTTATGCTAATATGAGATAGCTACATACTACCATAACTTGAAACAAGCATGAAAGAAATAATGACATGAGGAAATAAATAGAAGCATAACAACAAGTCAAGAATTTACCGCACATGCAAGGAGAAGAACACCATTAGGCTTTACCCCAAATAATGTTGTATTATATTGGAAGTAGTGAATACAATCCGGTAGAGTTTTCTCAAGCCCAATAGCTTATTATATGATGAATATGAGAGCCCATGGCTCTATTATATAGAGATATGGGAGCAAATCCCAATGAAGAATGAGAATGACAAATGGCATTGGAGCCAATCCCAATGAAGAAGTGATTAAACAAGTGGTATGAGGTGACAATTCCAAAGAGAAATTCAAATTTGTTGAATGGAGCTCCAATGCCAAGTGTAAAAATCGAATTCTAGCAAGTGGACAACATTTTTTTTTTCCCTTATGTGCCAAATTAGAATTTTATGATGGAATGACAAGTGCATATGGGTGGTAACCCATGTGGGAACAATTTCCCACAAATATCTCCACCAAATATTCGAATTTCCAAGTAAGCAATTTTCTCATCTAATGCTAGAAATTCGATTTTATTTGAGCACATGTCATTTCCTTGATTTTAGGAGTCCACATCATCTTGGGACTTCACTTTAACTCCCCCATAATTTTCCACCCCATTTCCACAACATTTAGCATGTGTAGATATTTATTTTTCTCCATTTATTTATTTTAGGGCTTAATTAATTGTCAGATTTCCCACTAACTTAGGAAAAATGGGTTTTGAGGGCCCAAAGTACATTATTAACCCCTCAAAGACTTTTTAATAGAAAGTTGAAGGTGAGAGGTGTAATTTTGATTACTCATACCCCATACAACTTCTCTAGACTACACTTATTACAATTTAAATACAGTTTTATTTGCAATTTTTGACCCACGGGAAATCTAAAAAATTAAAAAATAACTACTTAGCCCTAACCAAATTCCACGAACTTTTTTGTGTAATCTAGTATGGTAATATACATCGACTCTAGACACTAAGATGTGTTAGAGGTTCAACCTTCAAACCGTCACCCCGGCTTTGGGGTAAAAAGTGAGTGAAAAAACCCAAAAAATCATTCGCCTCTGAAAAAGAAGGGATAATTAACCAAATTAAAAAAAACACTCCAAGGTGAACCCATTCGCTGATCGAGTCCCAACATCTTAGGCCTGTTACAGACTCAAAAACTCATCATTACTAGTATCACATATTACAATTCATCGGAGGGTGTGGAATTTGGGTACAAGAAAGATGATGAGAAGATAAAAGTAGAGTTCAAAAACTTTGTTGACTGATGATATCTAATGGTACGAGTGTCCTCTGGATCATCCTTGGGCATGGAGTTTTCATATAATCATCAAGTGCCACTCCAGTGGTCAACAAGCCCTAGTTGACACCTTGGTGGAAATGATAGAGCTTACACACACAGCTATCTATTGAGGGGGTGCTACCCATGGATGAGATGCCAACAGTTGTTGAGGTATCTAGAGCTGTGACCAAGTTTACAACTGATAGATGCCCACGACACTTCCACCAGTTTCAGGCCGAACTTCTAGCATTATAAAGGAAGGTCGTGTTAGTGCATGAGGCTATTTTGCAGCAAAATGAGGAACTAGAGGGCATGAGAGCGGTTTGTGTCGAGTCCACGGTCAAATTGACTCATTTTGTGGAGTGGTTGGATTCCCTACTGGTGTCGCTAGAGTGCACGCTGGGGTGTGAGAGCAGCCCTCTTTGGGCATACATAGACGGGGTTGGAAACAATGTTAGGTTACCATGGCCCATTGGACAGAGAGAGAAAAGCTACCTTGTCAGATTTCATGTATTGACTAGGATAGCGAGATGAGACGACCTGAGTAGCACAGGGTGTAGCACCCGCATGCTGGGGTTGTCCTATGTGCAGGAGTTCGTGCATTCGATCCCTCTCTTGCGGTTGGATGGCGAGAGATTCTGATTTGGTATCGTAGGGAGTGGGCTATGGAAATGGTGGTGGACCTGGGTGTAGCTCGGTAGTAGCTTCCAGGCACTAGGGATACTAGCAACGCATAATGGCATTGGGTTCTGGGTGGGACTACCTATCATTTCCCAGGTATGTTGGTTGACTACAACTGGGATGGTTCAGTTGACCTAGCAGTTGAGTGTGCATATTCACTAGGGGAGTTTCGGTCAGCACCAGTGGTTGACTAGCTTATGGACAAACTCTTTTGGTCTTCCTGGTATGACATTTGTACACGGGATCGTTGGGTGATCAACATACTCTGGCAGGAGTTTGTCGGAGGAGGTGGCATTGGCAAGCCACCAGACGGTGCCTTCTATGGAGCTGGGGACTCTTCACTTTTGTATGGGGCACAGGCAATGCAGAGGAGCGGAGCAGTGGTGGCATCACTGCTGACACATAGGGAGAGTCCCTTCTCGGATCCCTCAGCGGGGATTTGGAGAGAAGATCCATTCATCAGCGGTGATAGTGATGAGATGGTGGAGGTGATGATACTGATAAGGTGTGACTCGACACGTAGAGACATAGCTCTAGGCCATCACATCCAGGGATGTGTGGGAGAATCTAGTGTTGAGTAGTGATCTATAGGTGGGCATGGAGATGCATGGTGGTGTGCTATAGTATGCTGGACTGCGTTGTGGAGTGGGATTGCCTCACATCACATTGAGCACATGCGGGGAGTGACAAGTGCAGTGGCACAAGCAGGAAAAAGGACGGTGCAAGATGGCATAGTTGTAGCCGAGGGTATCCAACAGTGTACAGGGGTAGGCCACGGTATACAGTGGCATGTCTAGGGGTACTAGGATGATCGGTTGTATGCAGAGGCGTATGGTGCTGCACAACGAGGTCTTGGTGTGTTGCCTCCAGGGACACCCATGGACAGAGACACCAGGCATAACTTTGGGTGTAGTTCACCCAAGATCGATGGGGACACAGATGAGCGATGCTTGATGGTATCCGCAGGGCACACATGCCTGACCCTCTTCTACATCACTCACAGGAACGGGCAATATGGTTGTTGTACTTTGACACTCTGGGCACGAGCAGCAAGGGATGGGGAGCTCACCTGAGCTATTTGGATGACACTTGGTGTGATAGAGGAGAGGCTTCTCAACGGGGGCATCAGGTTGGTGCGCGAGCTGACAGCTACAGGTCAAGGGATTAGGTGACCACCGTCAAGAATGACATATCGTTCATCACTGATCCTATGCATGGGGAGCTAGTCATAAGACAGGCATGTGTCACTGTTTCCACAGGGCATGTCTGGGCCAGCACGAGCAGAGGGTACTGTGTACGGCTGAGATAGTTGTCCAGTATGTATCCGGATTCTCGACATTGTATCGACACACTCTCCAGAGGGCAGGTAGTCGAACTAGTGGTGATAATTGGCAAGAGTAGGATGGATCCGCATACACTAAGTCAATTCCACGTATCAGACACCCATCTATTGGTTGCATTTAGGGGGTAGCTATTTGGCACACATGGTTTCCAGTGGTCATCAGTACTACACCGTGGCAGGCACAGGTAGTTTAGCACGCCTCATATTAGTTCATGATGTATGGAGCCTATATATGGGTGGCATGCAGGGACTAGAGAAGAGGGCTAGAGGCAGCAGGTCTGGCTATGGGATGCAAGGGTTCATTTGATTGATAGATCACTCGTGATGGGCGAAGTCGTGGCAAAGAGTGATATAGTTCGCTCTTGGGATGACACATGGGGGTTCATAGAGGGTTTCATCATATGGAGAGGCAAACATTCTCTGTTCTTGCACAGGTTTGGAGTTAGATTTGGATGGGTAAGCCTTGGTGTCATGGAGATGCCTAGGCAGGATGTATCTCACCTCTACCAATATTTAATCAGCGAGTTCCAGGAGAGGAGGATACAGTGTACACACGATGGGCAGTCAACTAGAGCTAGGATGGTGCAACAACAACATGGTGGCACCCTTCTATGGCTAACTTGGGATCCAGACATCACAGTACTGCACAATTTCACGATCATTGGGGGGGAGCCGGCTACAACAGGGGGAGGTCACTCAGGTCTTCCTTTCGGTTTTAGTGAGTCACCGATGGCGTGGGGGACTTCTAGTATTTATACTGGACATGATAGTGAGTGGAGAGGGGGGAGCTTCAGGTGGGACAAGATGGATTGTGAACTTGGTATTGAGGCATTCCTTCATATCAAGACAATGCAGAGGTCAGGGAATATTCAGTGGCACATCTGGGACCCTGGCACATTTTGCAGTGACAATGGGGAGCAACAGTTAGAGAGGATGCTTGTTCAAGCATTTCTTAAGGACAAGTGATTTTGGTGCATTGGAGGGGCTTGATGGATGAGGAGGCTACTTGGGTGGGTGAGCACATACTTGAGCATCTAACACTGAAGTTGCTTGGGGACAAGCAACATTTGGGAGGGAAGGACTGTAATGTCCGTTTCTAAATTATTTTGAAACAGGATTAATTTCTACATCTTGGGGCCAATTTTGGAGGTGATGGGACCCATTCGATTTTATTAGGAGGCTAGAATTAGTAGAAGTTATTTCGATGTGGTTAAGTTATACGCGGGGCCACCCACACTAGGAGAATACACAATCCCTAGTTCGATTTACATGGAGAGGAAATCGATGGTTGACTGAGGGACCGACAATGGAGGGATAATAGAAGGAAAAGTGCTCCACGAAATCTATACAAGGAAGGCAGTTCTCCTCATTTCAGCATCTTAGCGTTTGGACATACTGAACCCGATCTTAGTTGCTCGAGTTGTTTAGTCGGGTTACTGTGTTGTTTAGCACATGAGTGTCTTTGAGCAAAGGTCTCAACCCTTGCTTCGGGAGACTTCGAGTGCCAGCCCTACGAGGGAGTTCTACGTTGTTCCAAATCGTACCAGCCACAGTGAGTTGAGTTGCAACAACAGCAAGTCGAGTTACAACAGCAAGGGGAAGTAACAACTAGGAGATCGAGTTACAACCATAGGGAAAGGAGCAGCAGAAGAGTCAAGTTACAACAACAACAAAGTATAAGCAGGAGGGTCGAGTACAACAATAGGAAGCTAAGTAACAACAAGGGGGTTGAGTTCTAGCAGCAAGGAAAGTAGCAGCAGCGTAGAGCACAGAGAGTAACAACAATAGAGAATCAAGTTACAACCGCAGTGAAAGGAGCAGCAGGAGGTTGAGTAACAACAACGTAGAATAGGGAGAGTAACAACAATGTAGGGGTTGTGTAGTCATTTGATTGAAATTCGTTGGGGCAACATTGTCCCGGGGATTTTGGAGCTGGGAGATCATTTGGAGCGCTGTTTGAGGAGAGTTGTTGGAGTTGGGAGTACAGAGATCGACAGGAGCAATTACAAAAACAAAATTTGTATGTGGAGGAGAGCCAAGCTGTGAAGGGTCAATTTTTGAAGGTTGGAACCAAGGGAAACCCTTTTTTGGGTTTTTTTGAGTTTTTGGTAAGGAGTACGCTCCTAATCTTATAGAATTTATTGGGCACTCTAGAGTGGGCAAATCAAGGGAAAAAGTCAGACAGTAGTGTAGTTTGGAGCTTATGGCAGTTGTTGGGCTTTCTGGTATTCATCACCTGGTGCTTGTAGCTTGCCATTGAGGCAAGCCCATGTGCACCACTCCCACATTATTGCACTTTCCTCCCAGATTATAATAAAATGGCTCAGTTGTTGGTTATTCTTGGACTTTTTATGGGTGTACACTGAATGTTTCAATTTTATGGTGTTGTTTTAATTGTTTACTTGCATAACACTATTTTTCTTAGTTTGGAACATTACATTTCAGCGTCCAGAATGTCCTCAGAATTTCACTATCGCATAATAATTAAAACCCTCAGATGTTACACCGGTTTTCCCAAGTTGGATTTTTCTAGGGACATTTGTCCAAAAATAATGTGTCAAATTTTATGTGTGAGAAATTTTCACACTTACAAATCTTCACCCTTCTCATAGCTGCCAAAGTCCTTCTTGTCAACTGATCTAGGGCTACTAAGACCATCCACTTGTTGCCCTCCTTACAGTCTTAGGATGACCTTCAATCTGTCCTATACTAGGACAACCATCCACTAGTAAAACATCAAAACAAGAGAACAACCATACCTTTACAATCTATTGTCCTTCTTGTCCTGGAGTTCTATCCTTCCTTTGAAATCTCGGCCCTCTGGTTAGGGCTAATTGTAACCATTGTTACGACTGTTCTCCTTGGTCGTCTATGCTAGCAAATTTTGCAACTCTCATTCCTTCAACAGAACAATCCCTGCGCTGGTCATAAAGACACCTATCAACCCACTGTTATACCTTCTCAACCCTCAAGAAAGATGCTACAACATCTTGGATCCTAGCAAAGAGGACTCTACCTGTTTTCAAGATAATATACCACAAAACCAACCTTCAATCTGTAATAGATCTGACCTGCAAATATATGAGAATAGAAATATGCCCAAAAATAACAAGAAAGGAATAGATAAACTTCAAATCTTTAGTAATATCAAACCTTTGAGGTAGGGTAACACCATACAATCACTCCTTAAGGAAGGAGAACACTCCACAAGCCATATGCTTGCCAATATAATAATCCTTGATATCTCTCAATGGGGAGTCTCTAGCCTCTATATAGGCTTCATATATACAATACCATGGGTCTCTCAATACCATATATCTAATACAATGAGCTTATCACATTATTTCTAACTACTTGTGGTCCCTTACATGATTTGGGTTAACCATTTTATTTAATAACTATGGCCCATCACATTATTACATTATTCCCTTGGGTACCTCCCTCTGTACCCCATAATATCTCCCTTAGGTACACTACATTCCACCCCCCTTAAACATGTTTCGTCCCCGAAACATAAGAAGAACACAAATAATAAGATCTACTCAAAAGAGTAGTCCACTGGTACCATGCACGTGCATCTAGCCATCCTAGAGATAGGTGATTACTCGATCTAGCCAGTGCCTCGCTCGCTTGAGATGGGAGTTGATCTTGGCGGTTCCTCTGGGTTGATGTGTTGTGTGTGGATTGTTGCACCTCTTTATCTATCATGCAAAGGTTGTTGTCCTTGTTGCTAATTCGTTGCCATCTTGTTGATTGTCTTTTTGCTGGGTGATGATATGCTGAAATTTTAACCAAAGGTGTATCTTTCTTTAATTCACCACCTAATGGAACCTGATTGGTATTCAATACATGTTGTGGCGCCTACGGTTGTTTCTTATCTTCTAGTATTACTTCAACCACGGATTCCTCATATGATGTGTTAGCAACATTTTCTGCTCTAGCCTCCATGGACTCTACATGTTTATTGATGAAAATATCCTGTAATGTAATTTTCTTCTTTTTATACCAAAGCTTTAGGAATTTCTTTTGCACATTAATATTGATAGTACCAATAGATTCCATCTAAGGGTATCCCAAAACAATATCCACATTAGCCTTATCTGAAGCATAAAAATCAGAATGCAATACATACTTGTCCATAGAAATCTTCAAATCTTTATAAACTTGCACCTCCTCATTATTAACCTGTGTGTGCTCCATTTGTTTCGCTGGGACTTGTAATCCACTAGCCAAATGAACATTAATAAAATCATATTCGCAACTAGGATTGATAGACACAATGATCTTTTCCTTCTGAATACATCCATGCACTTGTAATGAAAAAATACCATCAAAAAATTGCCTCTTACAAGTCTCATTCCCCTGTTTTCTAGCATGAGACCATTTTTCTAAAAGGATTTCTTCTACTTTTTCATGAGGAAGTCACCACACTGAATCGTCAAGTGAGTACCACCATTTAGCAACCTCATCTTTTATATTAAATAGTAGGCAACTTGTCCAAAATTGTTTGGATCTAGACTTGTGATATTTTATAGATTCTTCAATGGTGGGACCATCATCACGTCCTGTAAAAATCATCTCATTAGAAGCCATGAAGTAGAATGAGGATTTTGGGAAAAATTATCCACTTTATGTGGCAAATTTAAAAGGGCCACAACTTGGTCAATATGGTTCGGAATCCTTATTATAGTCTGTTTTCGAAAATGGAACAACCATTCTGTATCTTCTCTTATGATTGAAATCGTGATTTGGGCACTCTGGAACTTGGATTCGCATTGCAACTATCCTTCCGTCACAAAAATTCTGAAAAAAATAGCTAATTTCAAATTAGCGATATCTCCCTCATCCGAACTTTGATTCGACCAATTTTTTTTGAAATTGTGTAATTTTGCAAGAGAAGCTAAGATATGCAATCTTTTTTCTGAAATTATGCACAAAAACTGCAAAAATTGACAAGAGAGCCAACGTCCACGAATTGTTGTCAGAAAAATTCTGCAACACAACGGATTTTAAATCAGTGATACCTCTTTCATCCGGACCCGATTCAACTAATTTTTTTTTAATCTGGTATTTTTTTCCAAAGAATACAGATATGCTATTTTTTTTTGCAAATTTAGCACCAAAAGTTTCAAATCTGATCTATAAACTTGTCGCCCCAAAAAGTTCCTGCAATAAAAAAAAAAAAAAAAAAAAAATATCTCCCCGCTTTGCCCAAGAAAGTGCTCCAACATCACTTGTAATAGACCAGATCTGAAAATATATGAGAATAGAAATATGCCCAAAAATAACAAGAGAGAAATAGATAAATTTCAAATCTTTATTAATATCAAACCCTTGAGGTAGGGTAACATCATACAATCACTCCTTAAGGAGAACACTCCACAAGCCATATCTTGCCAATACAATAATCCTTGACATCTCTCAATGGGGAGTCTTTAGCCTCTATATAGGATTCATACATATAATACCATGGGTCATTACCATGGGTCTCTCAACACCATATATCTAATACAATGAACTTATCACATTATTGCTAACTACTTGTGGTCCCTTACATCATGTGCGTTAACCAGTTTATTTATTAACTATGGCCCATCACATTATTACATTATTCCCTTGGGTACCTCCCTCTATACTCCATAATATCCCCCCTAGGTATACTACACAATCAAACACAGAGCTATCCTCCCTCTTCGCTGGTAGCTCCTGCTCCAACTTGGCCTAATCAATCAAGGAAAACAAACCCAAACAAACCTCCCTTTACACCTTCGCTAGGCATCGTATCCCTGCGGCTTCCTCAAAAGTATTATTTGTGATGTGTCACCTTTGGATGATTGAAATAAGCCTCCAAACAATCTCTATTTATATGTTTTGCTAAGGGCTTCATAACTAGCCGTTGGGGGTTTACTTTATGTTGAGCCTACATGAAGTATCTTAGCAAAACCCACATAAAATATATTAAAATTCATATCTCCACTTTGGAAAGGGATCTCATGGTGCTTGTAGTTGCCCTTTGCTCCTCTAAGGGTCCTCTTCCATCTTTGTGTACCAAGTCATCAATTTTCTTCATGGTTTTGGCCTCACTCCTTTGGGTACAAAACCCCTAGCTTGGATTCTTAGACCATAAGTGACCTTATGAAGCCAATTCTATTAGAGGTACTAAGAGGGGGGATGAATTAGTATTTCTTAGCAATTAACACTTTATTCATCTTTTTCAAAGCATTAGTTAATCTTCAACAATGTTATTATTATTTAGTATCAGAGATAAAAAATAGTAAAAAACACCATACAACAATGCACAAAATAGTGACAGTACACATAGAGATTTTTTAGGTGGAAAACCCCCTCTAGGTGAAAAACTACCGAACACTCTTAATATTTGTCTTCTTCCTTAAAAGGAATAATTACATCAAGTTTTCAGCTCCAACTGAAGGAGGCTCCAACCTGTGGGATGATCCTATGCCCTGTTTACCAGTTGCAATCAGAAGGACGGCCTAACGTCCTGGATGTTAGGCCCCAACCTAACGAGTGCTCCAATACTCTATTTACAACCTGCTATCGGATGGATGCTACAATGACCTGTTCTTTATCAGCTCCAATTGAAAGAACGCTCCAATGCCCCGCTGCAGGCTACGACTTGCCCTAGCACCAATCTGTCCCCCTGAAGTGTTTTCAAACCACAACCTGAAGGTGACTCCAATCACCTGCCTTACACCACCCTACCACCCTGACGAGCTGGTGGACCATGTTTCACAATTTTCACACTGGATCCCCCTGTGCTCTTAATCAATATAAGGAAGTTGTAGAGAAGATAATGCTACAATTCTTTATATGTATATCCTGTCAAGTCCTGGTAGCCTCACTACACAACATTGCTCAAAATGACCACTACAATTGCTATTCACCAAACTATCATCTACTCAATCGCAATACCAAATCAAGCCACTACACAATTGTACATCAAACCTTGACTGTCAATGGCGTTACATTTACCGACACCTACAGAATACAATGTCACTGTTGTTTCCACTGCACTACATTGCTCATGAATGAATATGTGTTCAACAGTTCATAGAGCAATCATCCAAATCACTAATGTCCAATGATGGCACAATCCTAGATGTCCTAGGTCATCCCTATGACCCTCTCGTAACTGTCCCAAACTTTGCCCAAGGAGGGCTACTAGCCTAAGTCTTATAGTTGCTTAGATAATGAATGTGTTGGTGCCATGTAATGTCACTGATGTGTCGTCACCTACTGTTGTTATGTAATATAAAGCATGTTATTGTCACATAGAAATTGTCATGCCAACGTTCTTTTTTAGCTGTTGCAATAAGGATGAAACAATGTACATGTACTCCTACTATCAGAAGATTATTGTCCATGTATCAATGTCAAATCTATGTGTCAACTCATTGTCAAGTCTGTATGCCTATATGTCATGTCTATGTCAAGTCAATAGGTCAGATTTATAGGTTAAGTCTATATCAAGTCACTATCAATCAAGTCTAAGTGTCAATGTCTAGTTTATATGTCATTGTCAAGTCTATATTAAAGTCCTCAAGACTGTTGCATCATAAACATGGTTTCTATAGAGAAAAGGTCTTTTCTCAATGTCCTAGATCAATCAAGACAGTCACATTCACAGTCATATGTCAAGAAAAAATGTACTAGGAACACTACTAGGTCTTCAAACCACTTGTCAAAAATTGTTGTATGTATAGCTGTTTAGGAAATGTCACTATCATTAATAACAACAAATGTTGTCAAGTTAAGTCATATCAAGGATCACTGTTACAAAGGTATGAGTCATAGTACATCACTACCATGTACCAATTCACTGCAAGATAATATAATACCACACCGGCAAACTCAATATCATTGTTATGGCAATCATACAAAAACACTTTTCAAACTTCTTTATCAACTTTGATACCCTAAATTCTTTTCAGTGAATTACCAAAAAAATCATGCGGTTGTTGTGAAGTGACAAGATCTTATTGAAGCCAAAAGTACTAGTATAAGATACATAGATCCTTACTAGACAAGTGTTCAGCAAGAGTGTTATTGTACTCTGTGTTGGCTTTTCACTGGAACAGGTATGTCAAGTTACTATCAAATATGTATAGAACCAAATGACAACAAAAGTCAATGATTCGATCAGTGCATTTATTCCTTGAAGATACTCATTGATACACAATGAAACTACGATGAGAGTTATTGTCATATATTGACAACTATAGGTGAACAAACTTTCTATACACTTTCTTATCAAAGTCAAGATAGACTTACTTCATTTGCTAACCTAAACATTTGTCACTATTAGTGTTAAAGATAATATAATTGTATTTATCACTGAATATCTATCACTGTATGTAGATACAAAGTCACTGATTATCCATTGAGGTGTAATGACCTTGTTACTGCTCAAACTAGCAAGGGTCCTAGGAGGGGATCCTATAAGGCAAGTACTAGGTGAAGGGCAACAATGGAGAGATAGCCCACTGTCACCTTAGCTAAGGCCCGATGGGAGGAGACTCGATATAATAAGGATCACAACGATGAATGGATCAATGATAAGATGAAAGGTGATCCTAGAAGCCTATTCACAAGAGAGGCTCAAATATATGCCTTGCTTGCTTGGAAAACAAGATGAAAGGCTCTCTAAGAAGGGCTTAGGGAAATTCCAGGGGCTAGGGTTTGAGTAAATGACTTGTCAAAAAGATTCCTAGACCCCAAAATCCTTATGGAAACTTGGATTCCAAGTGGTCTTTGTGAAATTGCCTTGTGGCACCACATGGGACCAAGTGGACCCAAAATTAGGTAAAATAAGAGGAATTGGTCACTCAAGGAAGGGCTTGACCTAATTGTGGAAGAGAAGAGGATCAATGGAAAA
Source organism: Pinus taeda (assembly GCA_000404065.3). NCBI lineage: Eukaryota > Viridiplantae > Streptophyta > Pinopsida > Pinales > Pinaceae > Pinus > Pinus taeda. The sequence continues at coordinate 90,749 of APFE031744423.1, read as the reverse complement.
ATCTTCTTGGAATGGAATGCAATGATCCAGGTGAGGTCACTAACCAAGGAAAACCTAGTGTAAAACACGGTCCTCGAGCTAGGGCTTGCAATATCTCGAGATCCCACCGTTGGATTTGCTTCAAATTTGGAGGGCCTCTAGAGAAAACTCCAGCACAGTTGTGGACCCAAAATCGAAGTGCTTGGATGGCTAGCTTGTGAGATAATCGATGATTGTGAAATAATCCATGCCTTAGGTCACCTATGTAGACTACACCTAGAGAGAAAGAAAGAAAGGTGAGAAAAATATGTTTTAGGCTATGTTGCACGAAAAGCCAAAATGTTTCGGAGTTTCTGAAATGGGTACGTTTAGAAACGTCACCTCCCAAAAATGGAAACGTCAGCTAAAATGTTAGTCGAAACATCATTTATGTATATATAAAAATATATATATAAATAAATAAGTGTTTAACACATTAGCTTGCAAGAAAAAAGGGAATAAGACCCATAGGTGACAATTTAGAAGGAAAAACAAGCCTACATTAACTCTCATAGATGATTACATGATGGTCGAGTTTCGGCCAAGTTTCGAGCTTTGAGTACGGGTACGGCCTGAAACGCTGGGTTCCTAGAACTTTCGTGCAACCTAGGTTTTAGGTGATCATCTACTGAGGACCGGTGCTTAATCCTTTGGGAGAAATGGAGTCAAGATGATTCCAATGCTTAGGATGGTTTCATTCAGTCAAGGAGGCCTATTGAACAATTTCGCGTGTCAATTAGGGCATGAGGAAAATTACTTCAACGTTTGTATACTTCATTGTGCAATATGTGACGATTTATCAAGATAAATTTCAATGAAATATCTCTAGGAACATTCACTTATTCAAACATGGCCCATAACATGATGCAACACTAATAAAAGACAAATTTATAACCTTTCACCAAAGAAAAGCAACAAAATGTCGGCCTAGTATAGCGAAAGTCCCAGCACCATTTATGTGACATAGAAAAGAATGACAAAATAGCATTAAAAGAGCACTTACATGTGAGAACAAGTATATACGATCATCATCATATGTCAATATAGAAGCTCCAAGACAAAAATGAGGATATCCAAACATCAAAATTCATCCATCCATCCAATTTCGTCCTCCAAAGAGAATAGCGAAAATCTCACAAGATTGCCTGTAGACCAATGGATCAGAAGTGCCTATAGACCATCCGTAAGAGCTAGAATGATGACATAAGCCCTACCTCTACAGTGGGGAACAATCCTCTGGACCCTGGAACATCTGCCAAGTGTATGGTGTATCTGTGGAGCCGATTGGGCATGGTGAACCAAGTGCATCATCCTCATCCAAAAGGTGGAATAGGAAAAACCAACAAATGTTGTTGGGGATGCATGAAGTAATCTCCACTATGGCGGAGGACCATGGCTCAATGTGGCCCTCTAAAGGGCTACAACCCGTATAGGGAAACCAATCCCAAATGGAAATCCATCTGAAATCCTGCATAAGATCTAATGCATCCCTTTGCCCTCCAATACAAAAGATTATTAGAATAATCAAGTAAAAGAGCTTACAAGTCATGGAACCAATGGGCACTTCAAGGTGGCATTCCCTTCCATAGTGGGCTTTGGTATGTATAAGTGTCTCCAAGCTCAATATGGAATTAGCTAAGGACCCTGTTAGGTGGTTTCAACCTCTAAAGGGGGTGACATGTCTATGGTGCATTCTTCAAGTGGCAGGTAGAAAATGATATAATAATGGAATGGAGTGAGGATTAGGGGAAACATCCAAGAGACATGTCAAGGTGCAAGGGTAGCTATAACAGGGGAAGCCCATACCTAGGTATATAAGTGAAGGAGGGAGCATATCGCGGTACATGAGTTACCCCAGCCTTTGTTTTCCACCCTTCTTCATATGCCTTTTTCCTTTTATTGGTTTTTCTTCATAACTGCTTGGGGCTCCAGGTGATGGAGAGCATGATGTGTGAGATGTAGCAGTGAATACCCCCTTAAGGTGGAGTGGTTCATTGTCCACCAATGGTTGGGACAATCATGGATCCCTTAATGATAGAGGGGGCTCATCTAGGGCCCATAGGAACCAAGGTGAGGGGGAGGCTAACCCTATGTTGATCCAATGGACACATGTGGACCCAAATGGGAAAATAGATGAATGGAAGTAAAATGAGTGGAAGGGGAGTGATGTAAGTGGTATCCAGAAGCAGGACCACGCAACCAAAATCAAGATTTCTCGTGTAGTGCCAACCTAAAAGCCAAATGGTTAGTAAAGGAGACCCCACGGGACTAGGATACAAGGGTAACCACTAAATCGGGCAATTGAGATAAGAATGTAAGCCTAACCCACTCTTTCAACCGAATCCCACCACCAATCTATGTTCAAAAGTGCCCATGACAAGTAACGAAAATTACTCAACTATACCAATGAAAAGCCATACCTTTGGGCTTAGAAGGTCCACCTTCAAACATACATTCATGACAAGTGGTTGAGGGACCACATGAGCAGCTTAGGTGGTGGAGAAAATGGAACATCGAGCAATCTTGTGGCTACAAAAAGCTACTGGCTGAGGACCATCTAGGAGAAAAAATTCTCCCATACACAATAGTAATACCCACAGGTGGTGGGTAACATCTTGCTCCAACTGAGACATGAGCTCTTGGAAAAGTGCGTGAAGCTACTCGAACGGCAAGACATGAGAACACTAACAATCTCTTGGTTACGATAGACTTGTTACCTGCACATACAAAGACTAAAGACACGGAGCAACATGTTTTTGTGGTGTCTTATGATCACCCATGCTTAGTATTAGGCTGTAAAAATCAACAAGAAAGAAAAGATATGCAAATCAAATCTATATGCAACTTAATCTATCATGAGAAATATCATATGATGATAGTTCTAATGAGAAAATCAGCATGCAATGCATCCTATCCTAACATGCATATAGTAATGCTAATACTAAGTGTAATCATAAAGCTAATGCAACCAACATATCATGACATCAATATACATATGCCTTCCAATATGATTACTCATGTAACAAATCCCAAATTGAATGTGGATATAGTCACATAGAGAGTGAAGCGGGTTGGAGGCAGGAAAGCATAATCTCCATTCGAGGTAAAAGGAAGTCCTAGAAGAAAGAAAATAAGTCAATCTAGAAGTGTCGGGCTTTCCTACGAAGTACACAATGGCGAAATGAATGATCACTCTCAAGAAATCCTTATCACAATCATTATTTATAATATTGTGCTTTCTAGATGCCACAAGGTTGTGATGAAAGGGGAATGAAGGGTGAGGGAAAGAAGAAGTGCAACAAATAGGTTGCTCAAGGTGATGGTCACATTGGAGAGGGGAGGTCATGGAGTGATCAAAACCCTGAGGGTGTGTCCAAGAAGGTAAAGTATAATCAATGAGGGGCTCTTCCTCTACACTATACTTGGAAGCGGGAAAGGGCTCACGGTCGCTTGAAATCATATGAGAAGGGGTGAGGGAATCACTTGATGAAGAATCGAGATGATGAACAATAGAAAAGGGCAAAGGGGAAGGTGAGGTCTCAATGGGATCCTTTTCCTGAAAATCCAACTCTAGAGGCTCAAGTGGTTTGAATATACTCCCGGAATCATAAGGAAGGTAGGTATGAGCAAGGGCCTCATCAATCCTATCATTGTTGGTATTAAAGATAGGGGCTTCCCAAAAAGGAGAATCAATCATCCCCAATTTCTCCCTTTCATGCAAGGGAAAATGATAATTCTCCTTCCTAAGGGTATCGATGGATATGTCATCATAAATAATGCCCGAGAGAAAGGGAGGACACACTCTCAACCTCATCCTCCTTGTCGGTGTTGTTACCACTCAAACTAGTAGGATACCTAAAGGGGAATTCCTAAAGGGAAAATGCTAGGCCAAGGGAAAAAAATGGAGACTTAGCCCACTGTCACCTCAGCTAAGGCTCCCTTCTATTTACATACTTTCACCGATGGGAGGAGACTCAGTGTGTACGGAGTCACCAATGAAGGATAAGTCAATGGATATGAGTGACCCAATAAACCCCTTCCCAAAATATTTTGAAGGATGGAGCTTGGTTGCTTTCTAAGCAAGGTACTATGTATCCTAGGGAAGGAAGAGAGGATTTTGAGGGTTAGGTGTTGAAGTTTCTAAGTTTACTTAGTTTAGAAACCCTTCATTCATTTTTATTTATTTATTCCTACCTACTTGTTATTTTTTTTTAACAAGTTATTTACAAAGTAAATACTGAAAATAAACACCAGTGCATACTCTTCAGCACAAAACTACTCCTGCAACCCCAGCATCTGCCCAATCTGGACTGCGCCAACCCCTCCCTATCTCACGTTGGCCCTGTGTCAACCTTTCTTGGGCTACGTCAGACCCAGGAGGCCCTGCGTCAGCTCTGGGAGCCTCTACGTTAGCTGCGCTGGCCCCTCTGGTGCTCTACGCAGCACTTCGTTGCCTCTGCGTGGCCCTGTGAAGCCCTTGTTGGCTCTGCTTCACCCTCCTTGGCTGTTGTGCTGCTCTCCTGGCACAATCTCTGCCTTCTCTGTTTCTCTGTACTCAATGCTCCTCAACTGCTCTCCCAATCACTGATTGTATCTCTCTTAGCAAACCCCGCTCTAGAGAATAGAATGACTGATCATCTAGTGTACTCTCTGTTGACCACTACGCGTCAACTACCCATAACAGTACATCCCCTTTTTCGCAAAAGGGATAGCGCTTGATCGATATGTCCGTGCCATTCGACTATCATCATCATCAGCTTGATCATGTTATTTTGTAAACCCAGTCTGCAAGTGTAAATTGTAAATAATCTTAGCAGATTTGTCATGTATGTAATTTCCTAGGTAAACCTAATCTTCTAGTGATGATTTACGTTCCAGAAGGTTTTTTGTCTCACTGACCTATGGTCGACAGAGTTTTCCTTCAGCCTAACCCCAAAGCCGGAATCGATTTTGTCATTAGAATCTTAGGGGAGTCCTCGTGTGCTAGGTTAAGTCTATGTAAAAGTGATTTGGGAATAATCCTAACTATTTGGTTAGGTTATTACAAATCGCTTGATCTGCTAGATTATATTTGTGTTGCAGAATTGGGTGGTTTATGAGGGTCTATGTCAAATGGGTTTCCCCCCTTGAGATGTAAAAATGTAAAAATCATGATGTAAAGTGTCTTGGGGGTTAGAAAAATAATTAAGCCCCTCATAAGTCCTAGGTCCTAGGTAATTTTTTCCAAAGGCAAAGTTCGAGGGTCCAATAAAAATAATAAAAAATAAAATAAAATAAATAAATAGACAATAAATAAAATAATAAAATAATAATAAGTCAAAGTTTGAGGAAATAAATGCAAAATTTTAATTTTTTAATATATTGAAATGCATTTAAAATTTCGACGGATGAGATTAAAAGAGATTTTGATCCTCAATGGCTGTCAAAATCACTTTGACATGGATCACTCGAACTAGCTGTTGGGAAATTTTTCTTTAAATAGGGTGTCAGAGGTCATTTGAGATCATTCGATCTTAGAGTCATGTGCTAAAAAAAGCTCTCTTGTAGTCATTTTTCATGTGCAATAAAGAAAGACTTTGGGGTTGAAATTTTGCTGGTGTTACTCTTCTGGAAATGCTGTAAGATATTTTATTTTTGTACATGATTTTATTTTCAGCCATTGATAATAGCTTGATGAAGAGTGATTTTAAACACAGGTATCTTGTTTAGTCGTTAGGGTTTGAATGGTAGTAGAATTTCTGAATGTGATGGCAGGTATCTCCATTAGATTTGGGTTTTAGTATTGTTTTCTCCCTCCTTGTTGATGGTTGAAGTAAGTTGTGTAGGAAAATCTAGATTTTGAGTTTACCGGGCATTCGGGGAAGTTCTCAGCTGAACCAGCGAACTCTCGGATTGCATTTTCTGAGGAGCCCAACTGGTTTTGATCTCGGGCTTATCATTAGAATTTCTATTGCGGATGCATGAAGAGTTTTCTGAAACACCTCACATTAAGTTTAAAATTCTGAAAATATTTCTGTGGCATAACAATAAATTTGGTTGATTAGAGCCTTTAGTTTGTAATTACTGTAATTATTTAGCTAGTTCTTAGGGTTTCTAAGGTTTCATTTATTTTTTTGCATATTCGGGTTCTGGCTGTTTGTTTTCAGGTTGCAGGTCGCAGGTTGCAGATCTGAAGTCGAAATTTGATTTTGAAGACAGATCTAGGCCCCAGAGGGTAAGATTTGGCCTTAAAACCATCTCTTGCAGAGGCATTATTCCTGCAGTCCAAGTTTTTTTTGGGAATATTTTAAATCTGGGAACTGTCATTCGAAGTTTTTTGTTGAGAAATCTGAAGCAGAGCGGTTTAAAAAAAAAAATTAAAGATTTTTGGAAAATATTTTTAAGTTCTGGTGAAATTTTTAAGGGATCGATTGGCTGCCTGGTAGGGTTTCATGCTACATAAAAATTTCGAATTTTTTTTAAGACCCTCAGGGCTCTCTCATTGTTGCTGGTGCCTTCAAAATTCCTCCACAGCTATCCTACTTTCTCCATAGCCACCATTTGCAAATACACCCACATCCTCGCACAACTCGATTTGCATCTTCAATCCGCTTCCAATCCAAGCTTTTCCGCTGGCCATTCTCACGATCCACGTAAAGCCTGCAATCCTCTGCTCTTTGCATTCTTGTACGCTGCTATAACTGCTCCCTTTCCACGCATTAACTCCTCCTCACTGGTAAACAATTCCCTCTGCCATTGTATTCCTTCTTCTTCAAACGTTGTCCTCAACTCCCTTACCTCTCCTTCAACTCCTCGTCATTTGTCCAAGCTTCAACCTGCTCCGCTGCTCCATCCATCGATTTGTTGTTCAAACCACGCAAACCTGCAAGTGAGCAGTCAGCAACAAAATCGTTTTCTCCACGCCATCCATCTCTCCTACTCAACCTCTGTCCACCATCGAGTTGAACATACTGTCTCCCTGCAAGCGAAATTGTCAAAAATTTTCCAGCTCCACGCTGCCATTTCAAGTTGCAAGCCAAACCCCATCCCATCGCTCCACCATCGAGCTGCCATTCCAACCCTTCTCCGTCCACCTGCAAAACACATCGAAACCTCGCATCCCCGCATCCCTCCTCATCAACGAAACTCTTCTGCTCCATATCGCCGTCAGAACTTGCAAACGCCTCAACGCATTCGATTTTCGTTGTCATATATTTGGTGAGGCTTCTATATAGATTAGGGTTAGAGTCAGCATAGTTAGATTTCATAGTTTAGCTTTTAATTTAGATCTTAGAATTAGATTTTTTTTTAATAATTTTCTTTTAGTTTTAGATTTCATTTTATTTGTATATATACTTATGGTTTATTTTAAGTTTCATTTTCATTTAGTTTAGAGTTTGACATTTTTTTAGTTTAGTTTTGTTTTATTTAAAAATAACTCCAAAAAAAATATAAAAAAATGAAAAAGGGCATTAAAAAAGGGTTCCTTTTAGGTTTTAGATTAGATTTTAGATTTAGTTTTTCTTTTTTTTATTTAGATATTAGATTTATATAAATTTAGTTTTGTTTAGTTTATATATTTGATTTTAATTTTGTTCTATTTAAATTTTATATTTTAGAACTCTATCAAAAATATAAAAATATATATAATAATAAAAATATTTAAAAATTAAAAATTAAAAAAGAGACTAATTAAAAATTGGAAATTCTTTTAAAGTCTTTTTTCTGTTGTGGTATAGTTAAATGTGCTTAAATGTTTATATCTGGAGATTAATTATTCAAAACTAGTTAGCATTTAAATTTCGTGGTTGCTTAAAGTATTTGAGCTCTTGAAATTTAATCACTAGAACTTTGCGCATCTATTGAATATTTTGCATCTGGTGAAATCAATCATTGCTTGGATTATATAATGCATGGGTATTTTGTAAATATTTGGAAGCAATCGTTAAAATTACTTCATAAGCAGCAGCAGCTAATTAATTACTTGGTTTTCATTGACTCCATAAGGCACTAGTCTTAAGCATTTAAAAATCTAATCAAATTCTAACATCGATCAAGTGCTTGTTTCCCCCTGTTGTGTCTCCCAAGCCAGCTGGTTCCCAGTTGGTCTTTCTTTTTCCCATAGGGTCTACCCCCCTCAGCCTGCTTCAGGGAAACGGCTTAAACGGAGAGATCGGGGATCAGGGTGACAGCCCCTGGTCTGAGCGTTGTCGCGCTACCTGGACAATCTGTGTGACAACACTCTCCAAGTGACCCTCAAGCCTCCTCTTATACTTTTCATGTTGACATCTCAACGGCTGAGATTAAGTCCCTAATCAATGGCTAAGATTAGATCTGGCTTGATCCATGTCTTTTGGACCATTCTAACACAGATTCATAATAATACACATTAATATTTTATTTTCCCTAAGTTTAGACTTAGGGACTCTATTAAAAATATTAATTATTTTAATATCTCCTGATCTGTTTAGAATCTGCCCAAACCCTTTCTGATTATTGGAGATCTCACATGCCCCAACCTCTCCACCAAAGTTCGTGGCTAGAGCACATATGATGCCACCCCAAATCAACATTAGGTTTTATGGGATAAGACTTGTGAAGGAGTTCCTACACGAGCCCATAGCATGCAATAGCAGGATGGATCAGTGGTAGATGGTGCAGGATGGTACCAGAGTGACAAATGAAGTGGCTAGTAGCGGTCAAATACTAGGCAGAGCAGACCAGAGTTGGTAGCAGCGCAGTTGGCACAGACCAAAGTCAGCAGTAGCGCAGAGGTTTTAGTGGGAGCGCAAAATCTAGCAGCAGTTAAGACTGAGGTGACAGATGCATCAAACTGACTACAGTTGGTTCAATATTTCGAATGCTTTTCCGTTGCGGTTGTTGCAATTGCAGCAACAGTAGTTGGAGAAGGTTCCAGTGCAGATGCAATGTTGGTAGTAATTCAGCAGGGCCAGCAACAACGCAAATGCAGCAATCAGAGTTGCGCAGTAGTTGATGGGCGGCAGAGCCAGACATCAATAGCGAAGTAGGAGATGGTGCAAAGACAGAGTGATGCTTCAGTGGGTTGCAGAACTAGAGCACATTCCTCGCTAAGAGGGAGTGTTGATTTCTATAGCATCAGATGTGCTCTAGCCTTGAGATTTTGTAGGGAAGCTAAGACACATGCATTCTCCAGGACCCAGAAATCGTTTGGGAAAATTCCACCTAGAGATGGTTTAATTTAAATAATTAATCATTTTTTAATGTATTCCTTAGTCTAAACTTAGGAAATGTGGTTAATTAAAGGGTATTAATTAAATCTGGTGCGAATCCTCTACAAGAAGATGAGGATCAACTCCTAATTAATGTTAGCCTTTGGTTATGTTTGAATCTTGGCTGTTAGTGCTCCAACGAGAGATTATAAGGAGCATGATGGGCACTTGGAGAACACACTGAGATAGTGAGACCTAGAGATCGAATTTCTCAGAGTAGCAACGTTGAGTTGCCAGAGAGATCAAGTGATTTTCTTGCAGTGAGGAGTAGGGATAGTAGACCGAAGGAGCATTTTCCAGTTCTAGAGAGTGTAAGGCAGAGAAGGCAACGTAGAGCTTCAGAGGGAGTCTGTATTTTTACTAGGAGCAGTCGAGATCTAGAGCCAGAAATCGGGGTGTGAGACGGGAGGGCCAAAGGGTCGAAGTTCTAGTCAGCAAAAGATCAGCATCAACACCCTCTCTCCCTGTACCGTACCTCTGATCCTGAGTGTCAAAAACTTAGGAATCCTACACAAAGAAGCAAGGACTCCTCCTGATGAGGCAAGATATGCCCCTCCCTGTGGAGGTGGTGGTGGTGGCCCTATGTCCACTGGACTCTCTCCATCTGTCCCACCATAATCCTGCCCCACCTCGTCCTCTTGGTCACTGTCAGAAAAGACCTCAATGTAATGTGCTCTACCTGTAGTGCACCTATGGCCAGGTGCCCAGGGCTCTTTGCATCTGAAGCACAGCGTCCTCCTCCGGAGGTCCTTCCGTGTCTCCTCATCTAGCTGCCCCCTCCCCTGTGTGGTCCTCGGTGGTGGGGATCTAGTCTCATGCCCCTTCTGTGGAAAAGGGGTCTATGTAGGAAATGGCACTCTGGTCTTGGGGATGGCCCCCTTGTAAATCTCTAGCAAAAACCACAACTTCCTGCAGCGTGGAGGGTCTGCGTGAGTTCACCAGTCCCCACAGAGGCTCAAGCAAGCCCTTAATGAAGGTGTATACCCTCCTTGCCTTGGACAGATCTGAGACCATCGCTAACACACGCAGAAAGTCTGAGAATTACTGCTTTGGGTTGCGTGTTTCGCGCAATTGTTTCAGTTCAAATCGCTCCACCAGCCTCTGGGTGAAGTCCTCATAAGAAAATATCTGGGGATGCCCCAAAGAGGTAAGGCTGTGAAACTACCATTCATGGGCCTCCCCATCTGTTAATTTTAGGTATGTTCTATGCTTAGAGCAATTTATTTCAATTTTCATAGTTAGCTCAATATCTTTTCCAGATTAGCAATCATATCAGCATAATAGTAAATTGCAGATAGAACATAAACATAAATCGTAGAAGACAAGCCAAGACAAGGACACAAGATGTGGCGCTAGCCAGGGACAAACCCCAATGTGGGGAAACCCTTCATCAATTATTCTTTATGTTCTTCAATAGTTCAGCAAAGAGAGAGAGAGAGTACATTTACAAAAGAAGTCAACACTTTGACTTATCTAGATAAGAGCATAGATCATCTCTAAGAAGATAATACATGAGGTAGATGAACTCAGTTGAAGACATTCTGCTTCAATTGATTCTCCACAGTGACTCCATCACCATGTTGCACCTATCATTGTGATGCACCTCATCATCATGTTGCACCTCACTATGTTGCACCATGTTGTACCCATCATCACTATGCTGCATTTCATCATGCTTCACTAATCATGACTGTACCCATCATTGTACTGCATCATGTACCATTGATGTCCCATGTACTATTGCTATCCCATGTACCATTGCTTCACCATGTCTAGCAACACTGATCTACACCATGCTGCACCATTACTTCTATCATGCTGGCACACTGCTTTAGATGCTGGCTATGGTCTATGGCCTAGCCCAACAACAAGATGGACTGCAATAGTCAACACTTTGACCCAATACATGACAAACTCTCATTCCAAGTTCGATGTCCAACCACTGTGGAAACTGTCATTAGTCTAGGGCATCTAATCTGCCCTCATCTCATTGACTTCGACAGACTTCCTTAACACGATCCAAATCTGATCCTCATCTAGGATCCAACACCTACAAGAAATGTCATAGATAACATTCCTTAGCTCACTATTTTGAGGTCTGATTTGTTTGCCGCAAACTAGGCCTTGTTAGGCCATATCACAGTCCCTTTGCCAGCCTTCTTTTCTGCTCAGATTTGCTTCAAGGTGATGTGGTTTTCCTTCCTTGTGGGGCTGAGACCTTTCATTGTAATCCTGGGTGGTTCTAGCCCTTACAAAGTCCTCAGCCTGCCCTCAATCCTTGCGGCATGTTACAACAAGCTTCCACAGGCCTGCAACAACCTTGTTAAGGGTTTTCCCACCCTCAAACGTCCTCAAAACAGTCCCTCCTTGCCTCGATTTTCTAGAAAGGTACCTCGACCCTCCTAACAAATCATCGGCCTTCACAAAATGGCCCTCAAGGCTGAAACAACCTCCAAAACCCACGTTGTTTTGTCCCTCTTTGCTACGGCTTAATCACAACAGGAAGGTGCCTTACTCGGCCTATTTCAGGAGGATTTCTAGCCCAGAAAAATCCCTAATTATTGTGGCCCTCTAGCAAGGAACTTCGGCCCTCCTTCTAGTACTTGGTCACCTGAAGTTGGCCTCCAAATGTCCCTTCAAACCATCGCTAGCCTGTCTTCCTTACTACGATTAAGGTCACCCTTGGGATAGCATATTAGATGGTTGTCTTCCTTGATAGCGTAGAGGGTTAGGGCATCTCTTCTTCCTAACATGATTGCGTCCTAGATCTAGAAGAGCTATCAAAATAGGGCTTTGCTAGGACTGCATTTTGACTTCATGCTTAGACTACTTTCCTCCTTCGTCTAGGGCTTCCTCCTCTTAGACTTCTCTTCCACTAAAACCCAAAACAAGTGGAGAGAAATCAAGAGTGAAGTGTGTGTGCGAATGATATCAAGTCACCTCCTTTTATACTAAAACGTTGAGCACATGTGGGGATTATTTGATTGCTGGCCGACCTTGACGAATTGTCCCATAACACAAATAAATTCATATCTCCATGAATACTTATAGGAATCGGGTGATCTTTAGATCAATCCTACACCTCTCGATAAGAGGAGTCCAAGAAAAATATCAGTTGCCATAAATTAGATGACCCACATGGAGTTTCGCCCTAGTTGCTAATTTTAACACCCTCCAATTGCAGTGCTACCCTCTTAATGGCTTCTTGCTCTGTCATCCAGTTGAGTTGAAAGTATGTGTCCATCTTTTCAACCCAAGCCCTGGTTGTGAACTTGGAAGTTTGATCAAATGTAGGGAAATACATCCTCCCTATAGTTCTCTCCAACTCATAGTTTTGGGTCCCTTGTCCTTCATACCCCTTGTTCCTCTCACTCTACTTGAGCTTGCAGTAATCTCTGAAGGAGAGGGCTTCTTTGAAATCTTCATCCATCGCTTTCCACTCTCTGAAGTAATCCCCCATCTGGGGAGTGTCTTCCTCCCTTGCTGGTTTGATTTGTGCCATTGGCACGAAAAAGGGTAGTGTAGTCCTAGTTGGCACAATAACTGAAGTGCGTTGCACTGCTGGTGAGGGGTGATCGAAAGGCTGAGAAGACCCAAAAGTTTCTCCACATAAAAACCCTCTAGGTGTGGCCCTGTCTCTGTTCTATGATTTGATCTCCTCCAACATATCTTTATGCCTCTTGGCCCAGTCACTCAAGGCCCTCAAGAGGCTATCAAACGTCGTCTCCTCCCTGATCTTGGGCTCTGCCATTTCCTCCTCTTCGACCACTACTTTCCCTCTTTCCTCCGTATCTGGTGTAATTTCTAACTCCCTTTCTCTGCTCTTGTACCTCTGCCTCTGGTAAGTGATGTTCTCCCAGTCTTCTCCTCTCATAGGAAACAAACCACACAACTAAGCCAAGAACAGGCTCTGATAGCACTGTAATGTTCCTATGTAGGAATATGAGTGATATTTTAAACAAATAAACAGTGCAGTGGCATAAAATTAAAAACATGCATTATACATCCATAAAACATTGTAAATTTGGAACTGCTGAGCCATGTATTATAAAATTTGAGAGCATATGTGCAATATAAATGAGATGGTGCACTTGGGCTTATCTCAAGGACAAGCTGGACCAAACCCAGGTGATAGAATCACTGAGTTGAAGGATGCCTAGTTGTTGCAACACTACGCATTGTGTTGTTCTAGTCCTCCCCACCCAAATGTTGCTTGTCCCCAAGCAACTTCAATGTTGGATGCTCAAGTATGTTCTCCCCTTCCCAAGTGACATCCTCATCTGGTGAACTCTTCCAATGCACCAAATACTCTCTAACGACCTTGCTTCTGAGCTTCCTATCCCTAGTCTCCAAGATGGCCTCTAGCTCTAAAATCAGATGCCCCTCATTATCAAGTGGAGGCAACTCCACAGTTGCTATAACCTACTTCCCTAACACCCTCTTGAGGCATGACACATGAAAAATGTTATGGATCCTGCTCCTTGGTGGTAGCTCTAACTCATAAGCCACCTCTCCAACCCTCCTAATCACCCTATAAGGCCCAAAGAATCTCGGTTGCAACTTCTCAATCCCCTTCCACTTCAACGTGGACTGATGGTAAGGTTGCAATTGAAGGTAGACCAAGTCCCCCTCCTCGAAATGCCTCTCTACTTGATGTCGGTCAGGACTCAGCATACATCTTCTGTTGGTTCTAGGTTTTTTGTAAGTTATCCTTAAGAGCCTCGAGGATATCTTGCCTCTCTAGGATCCAATCCTTGGCCTTTGGGGCCCTGCTATCTCCAAAAACAATTTCAGCAAAAGACAAAGCGTCATAACCATATAAAGCATGGAAAGGAGTCATACCAATGGACATGTGATAGGTGGTGTTGTATCAATATTCTCCCAGATGCAACCATCGAGTCCAAGCCCTTTGTTGCTCTATCACATAGTTCCTGAGATAGCCCTCTAACCACTGGTTCACCCTCTCTATCTGGCCATCACTCTGTGGATGATAGTTGGTCCTTGGGGTGAGCTCGGTGTCGACTAGCCTAAAGAACTCCTGCTAAAACCCTCCCATGAATCGACTGTCTCAATCACTGACTGACTATATTATTAGGGAGTTCGTGCAGAGGAATGACCTCCCTGAATAACTCTGCCGCCTGTGAGGCTGAATATCGTGTTGGTATGGCAAAGAAGTTTGCAAACTTGGTAAGTCGGTTGACCACCACAAAAATACAATCCTTCCCTTGCACCGAGGAAAGTTTGGTGATGAAATCCATAGAGATACTCTCCCATTTCCCCTCAAGGATGGGAAGAGGCTGCAACAATCCTGTTGGATGGGTCAACTCTCCTTTATTCCTCTGGCAAGATTCACACTCCTGCACATGCCTCAACATGTCTCCTTTGAGGCCCTTCCAAGTGAAGCACTCTCTCATTGCCATATAAGTCTTCCTAAACCCCTACTGCCCAAACAAAGGAGAATCATGCGCTGCTCGAAGCACGCTCTCTTAACTAGGATCCTTAAACCAAAAAGATGCGCCCTTTATAATAAATAACCTCATCCATCACCATGTAGATCTCATCTGCATAGCTTCCCTCCAAGATCTTGCACGCCCGACAATTCTTGGAGTACTCTACCAATAACTAGGCCTTCCAATCATGACAAATGCTCATGAGTGAAAGCTTTGTTGGTCTCCTACATAGTGCATCTGCCACCGCGTTGTGCTGCCCCTGCACATACTCAATATCAAAATCGTAGGCCTACACCTTGCTGACCCACCTCTATTGTCTATCATTGAGGCCCTACTGCCCCATGAAATGGCGAAGGCTGTTGTGATCTGTCTTCACCTGAAATCAGTTCCACACCAAGTATTGTCTAAACTTGGCCAATGCATGCATTATGGCCAACATCTCCTTGTCGTAAACAAAATACGACATCTCATGAGGTAGAAGTTTCCAGCTCCCAAAAGCAATGGGGTGTCGTCCTTGGGACAAGACTACCCTGATCCCCACACCTAATGCATCACACTCCAATGTGAAAGGCTGAGTAAAATCCAAAAGTGCCAATACCAAGAACAGCTCATCAGCTCCTTGAGGCAATCAAATGCTGCCCGAGCTCCCTCTATCCATGCAAAAGACCCCTTCTTAGTCAGATTAGTAAGGGGTGTTGCCAACTATGAGAAGCCCTTCACAAACTTCCAATAATAGGTACAAATGCCAAAAAATCCTCTCAACACTGTCACATCTCGAGTGTCTGGCCAATCCCAAATGGCTCGAATCTTCTACTTATGCACCTTGACCCCATCTTCACCTATGATGTGCCCCAAGTAAAGCATCTTTGTTAGCCCAAACTCACACTTGGACATCTTGGTGTAGAACTATTGCTCCTCCAATATATGCAAGACTGTCTCTAAGTACTGCAGGTGCTCCTCCCATGTCCTGTTGTAGATTAAAATATCATCAAAGAATACTAGTACAAACTTCCTCAATTGACCTCTAAACACATGGTCCATGCCCGACTGAAAAGTAGCCGGTGCATTGGTCAACCCAAAAGGCATGACCAGGAACTCGAAATGCCCATAATGACATCTGAAAGTTGTCTTTGGTATGTCCTACTCCCTCACCTGAATCTAATGATACCCTAACCGCAAATCTATCTTAGAGAAGTAATTAGCTCCTCTAAGCTCGTCCATCAACTCATCAATGCGCAGAATGGGATACCTGTTCTTCAGCGTCTTCTTCTTGAGGGCCCTATAGTCAATACACATGCAGAGAGTCTCGCCCTTCTTCTTCACCAATACAATTGAACAAGCAAATGAACTGGAACTCGGTCTGATGTGACCCAACCCCAATAACTCCCTGATGGCCCTCTCGATCTCGTCCTTATAGGCCTTGGGATGGCTATAGGGTGTAGTAATGGATGCCTGCACACCAGGCTCCAGCTCTATAGTGTGCTCGAAACCCATATTAGTGGTTGTCCTGACGGTATATCTCCAAAGACTACTGGATATCTATCCATTACTACCTATATGTCTAGATGTGGTGGCATGGTCTTTCCCCAAGTGTCTGAAATCCTCAACTCTACTGCCCATGTTATGTCTCCATGCCTCAAATCGGCTTCCATCCTATGGGCCAAAACTACCTGAGGGGGGTACAAATGCATGCCTCGAAGAACCACCAGCTTGCCACCCAGTCCAGCAAACTACATCACAAGCTGCTTCCAATCAGTGGTAACCCGGCCAAGGGGATACAACCATTGGACACCCAACACCGTATTGGTGTCCGGTACAAGTGGTCTGTCATCAAATAGTTGCCCATAGTCACTGTCAAAGTGGGAAGATATCGAGTTCACTACATAGTCCTGTCTCCTGGTATTAGGACCGAAAATCCCTCAAACTCTGCAGTGGTGATGCCCCTCCTCTGTACCATCTGAGCATCAATAAAATTGTGGGTGGCCCCACTGTCTACTAAAACTGAGACACGTTGCCCCTGCACTGTACCTCTGATCCTCATGGTCAAAAATTTAGTAATCTCGCACAAAGAAGCTAGGACTCCCCCGATTGGTGCGAAATATGCTCCTCCTTGTGGTGGTGGTGGTGGTCCCCTCCCTGCTAGATCTGGGTTGTCTCCTCCACTAAACTCCAACTCCCCATCATCCTCTTGATCATCATTTGAGAAGACCTCGATGTAATGGGCCTTGCTCGTTGTGCATTGATGGCTTGGTGCCCAAGGCTCTTGGCACGTAAAACACAACTTCCTCCTCCTAAGGTCTTTTCTGGTCTTATCATCCAACTAACCCTGCCCTTGGGCTGCTCTCTGCGTTGTGGTCGCTCTAGTGTCACTTTCGTTCTGAGGGTAGGGAGTGCGTGAAGGAAATGGAGCTCAGGTCTTGGGAATAGCCCCCTGCAAATCTCGAGTGCAAGATACCGCCTCCAGAAGAGTAGATGGTTTGCATGACTTCACCAGTCCCCACAATGGCTTTGGTAGCCCCTCCACAAATGTGTATACTCTCCTCGCATCTAACAAATCAGGTACCATGACTGAGACCCTCAAAAACTCTGAGATATAATGCTCTGGATGCCCTGTCTATCTGAGTTGGGTCAACTCCTTGAAGTGAGCCTCTAGATCCCTCCGATTAAAGCGCTCCTTACTCTCCGCATGAAGTCCTCATAGGAGGTCACGCTGGCATGCCCCAGAGTGGACAAACCATGAAACCACCAATCGTGTGCCTCCCCCTTCAGGTGCAATGTGGCCATATTGATGGCCTCTACCTTTGCCATTTGGTTCAGCTGGAAGTATGTGTCCAGCTTCTCTACCCAAGCACGTGTTGTGCACTTGGTAGTGCCATCATAGGTAGGAAAATACATTTTCCCAATAGAATGATGCAACTCATAGTTCTACGTGCCATGGCCTTTCCCCTTTCCGTTTTGTTTGAGCTTGCAAAAGCCTCTGAAAGTTAGAGCCTCTCTGAAGTCTGCCCCCATGGACTGCCACTCCCGGAAATGCTACCCCATGAACGATGGATCCTCTCCTCCACTAGTTTCACCTTGTGCCAAAGGTATAAAAGAGGGTAACGTAGCTCGAGTTGGCTCTCACTCGAGGATGGCCGATGCACAGTACGTGAAAGGTGATCGAATTATTGAGAGGCCCCTGAAGTCTCTCCAACTACAAACTCCTGATGGGTGCTCTGCTCACGGTTCTTCACCTCGATCTCGTCCGGCATCTCCTTCTGTCCTTTTGCAAAATCACTCAAAGCCTTCAAGAGGCTATTGAAGGCCATCTCTTCCCTAATCTTGGGCTCACCGATATCTTCTACTACCACAGTCTTCCCATGATCCTTCGTGTCTAGAGTAATTTCCAACTCTCTTTCCCTGCTCTGGTACCTCTGCCACCTGTAAGTAATATTTTGTCCATCTTCCTCACTCATAGAAAATATTTCCCACGGCTGAGCCATAATCTAAGCTATGATACCACTGTAATGTTCCAAACTTATATAAACAGTGATATGCAAAGAAAAATCGATTTTTAACACAAAAAGATTAAACAAACAGTAAATACTAAATACACTCCAGAAATGAGAACCAGCTGAGCCATTTTATTAATGAAATGGATCAAGTACAATAGTATGGAGAAATGCACTTGGGCTTCCCTCAAGGGCAAGCTTGAGAGAACCCAGGTGATAAACAATAATCTCAAAGTTGGAAAATGACTGCTCCTCTAATGCTCCGCGTTGTCTCCCAGAAACTACACTGCTGGCTGGAAGGGAATTGCAAGAAACCCCGTCTCCGGTGCTTAGAAAATGCTGAAACTTTAGCCCCAAGCTCCTTGGTTGAAACCCACAAAAACCCAAAAGGGTTTGGCTTGAATCCAACCTCCAAAATTTGGCCTCCAATATGCCCTATGCCCTCCAAACTGCTCAAGAAATACGCCCTGCAAGGAACATCAATGAAAACCTCCTCTAATGCTTTGAAAATGAAGCAATCTCCTCTCCAAATGTTTCCCTTAACCTCCCCGATAAGTTCAGCCTCAAAGACTAATACTCTACCCTCCACGTGAGCACCAAGTGTTGCCTCTCTACTAGCCCAGGAAGTGCGAAAGTCACCCTGCGAAGTAGCAAACTCCTCCAGCTCCCAAACACTCCAAATGAAAACAATCCTCCTATGCCTCCTCTTCGTAAAATTTCTCACCCAAATTCCACTGCAAGACACCACTATAAAACTCGACCTCCTCTTCACTGTGTCCTCCAGTAATACATCACCTAGAGATGAATGCAATTGCTGGAAATCACAATGAGATCCTCCTCGTGAAGAATGAATAAAAACCTTCCAAGGGTGGCATTTGAAGTCTCCCGAAGAAAGGGTGATCTCTTCGCTTGAAGAACTTGTACTAAACGGAAAGTGACTCGGCTATGCATCTCGAGCAACCAAATAGAAATCGATATGCCAAAAAGATGAATGAAATGAGGAGAGTTGCCTTCCTTATATAGATTTCGTGGAGCACTTTTCCCTCCAATTCTACCTCCATCGTGGGCCCTCACTTAACCATCTCCATGCAAAACTTAACCACCTCCATTCAAATCGAACTAGGGAGTGCCTATTTCCCTAGTGTGGGTGGCCCCCATGTGTCACTTAACCACAACAAAAATAACATTTCCAAAGTCTAATCTCCTAATAAAATCAAATGGGACCCACTATCTTCGAAATTGGCCCCACAATGTAATAATTAATCTTGTTCCAAATTAATTTACGAAGGGACATGACACCACAAGGATAATCAAAATCCTAAACTCCAAGACAAAAGATGAACTTGAAGAATTTGGCATTGAAGACAGAACTGAAGTTGTCTTGGAGGTGAGGAAAGTTTTAACTAAGAGAAATTTGATGTTGCAGCTTGAGAAATGCTAGAATTTGGAGGTTTAGATTAAGAAATTTCACAGGAAATTCAATGTTTTACACCAGAAAGGACTTCTAGGTTTGCAGGATAGAAGTGGCAAATTTATTCCACTTGAAGATTATCAACACTGGTTACATGAAATAGTAGTGGACAAGACCAAATTTGCGAAAATCAGAGGAATTAATACTGAGAAAGCCTTCATTGAAGCTTTAAGGTATGATTTGTAAATTCAACATGAAATTAAGCATTTGTTTCTAACTAGGCCCACTTTTGAAAAATATACCAAAGTGGATGAGTCATACAGAAAATTATTAAAATTTTCTATCCTTGATGAAAAGAGATGGGATAAACTGTGTGAGCTCATCGAATAGGAATAGAATGCTAAATTTCAGGGAAGACAAAACATTTCAGGGGCAGTGAACAAAAAAGCAGATTTCTAGCTACAGTGATCAACAACAACCCTCGAAATATGTGCAAAGTGGTCAAATTAGTTCACATCTTCTATTTTTCAGTTCTATTTTTGTAACGTCCCAAATATTTTAGATGATATGATATTTTGTAATAAATTTTGATTCCAGTTTAGATACGTTAGAAAGTCTAAATCTATAAATATTTTGTAATTCAAAAAAGAAAGGGTTGAACCCTTGTGATGAACCAATGGACATGCTCGTAACTTTCTAAGTTATTTATGAAGTTAACAGAAGGATTTTGGATTCATTCTGAGTAGCTTGTGTATTTCTGTGAGTTTTTCTGGTATTCAATTGTGTGTTCATTTTTATTTTTCTACGCACATGTTCAAGGTAACATAGAAGTCTGGGTAAGAGTAGATCGAATATCAATCTTTCTGAAATCTCCTGCAAAGTTATCATTATTTAAAGATATTAATTAACTGAAACTCTGTCTTAGTTAATTCCTCTAAATTTTTAAATTGTTGCCTTCTGTCATCTCTTGTACATGAACTGTTTGGCTATAGAAAACTTATATATGCATGTGCTATATATAAGAAATTAGATGTTCAATCTGAATATTTAAGGAATTATATATCTTTTTAAACTTTGCTTTCCATATCATTTTTAAAGCTTAATTATGTTAAGAATGAAGAATCAACCCTTCTGTTCTCTAAGAAATACTTAGGATTTGCATCTGTTTAAAAGTTTAAGCATTGGTTCTCCATTCAAAACTAAAAACATTATTTCAGATGCTTTGGCACAGTCCCTTAGCCTAAGACTGTCTACAAAGTACAACACCCACCATCATTGATATATTTGGCCTCATCTTGTAGGAGGATCTATTCAAGATGAATATAATATTTCAATACACATTTAGTGTGATTGAGAACAAAGTTTTGTGCTGATTGTTTTAGTATGAATCATGTAAGTTGTAGTCCATTTTACACTAGAGCCATGAGCCTATCACTATACTTAGTGCACAAAGGGTGTTTTCCGATGCTATGGCTCAATGGATTCAAAATTTACATTCCATGTGGATAGTGCAAGATCCTTATAAATTATGGTTGTTTGCATGGCTGGTGTTTTATCAAGGCCTTCCTTCCAAGGCTCCATTGTCTAAAAGAAACCTCTCAAATGGTCTCTACCTTACTTGCCAGCTTTCGAAAACAATGATGCATTTGACATGGGATTGTTCATTTGCCTAGACTAGTTGGGATTAGGTAAAGTAAGAACATGCCACTATTCTTCAGGAAAGATTGCATGGGCATGTAGCATGGCTTGGTGAGTTCAACTCTATATTTTGCTCTTCTCCTAGTGGCATTTGGCATTGCCTAAGAGTTTTTGTTCTATTGTCCTTTGGAATCTTCAGTGCAAATATGTTTTTGAGAATGAGATACATATGCAAATATGTTTTTGAGAATGAGGTACATATGCAAATGTGTTTTTGCGAAGAAGGTGCATATGCTCATTGTTTTCCTTTTGTCATATGTAGAGAGAGGAGTTACATATACAACTTTTAGCAAAAGGATTTTTGCTTATCAAGGACACCAAATTGTCAAAGCCTAGTGTCTATTCAGATTTTGTTTATCTCCACGTAGATTTAAGCAAGAGAGTGTAAATACCATCATATATATCCTATTTTCTTTTGTATATTTGATGTAAATATATTTATGTCAATATAATATTTTTTCCAAAAAAGATGTGTCATCTAATCAATGTCTTTACAATTATCTTTCTGTCTAAAGCAAAGAATTTTTTTCTTTTTAAAGAACCACAACACCTTTTTATCATGAGATGAGATCAACCAAAAGTAAAAGGATATTAGGCAGAGTGAGGCAATTGATGAAATGGCATTAGAGTTTATTGACCATAAAAAGTTAGTTTTGACTTTATAAATAATAGAGTAAAATATTGCTTCTAAACATTATCCTCATCAAAAGGAGACAGGATTATCAAAACCATGAATATAATAGTTGTAAATGCACTTACAACTCCCCATGTCCGACCAGAATTTCCAATTAGAGGTGTTGCATCTCCATCTTTATTTGAATTTTTGGGTAAATGTCGCTTCACTTGCTCATGTGTCAACCCATCCACATGATGCAACTACAAATTTGTTACAACCAAGACTCAGAACTTGAAGTTAATTACACAGATAATACATAAATCAATGACAATTTAGTTATCATGGGACATGTGATATCGTGGTAAAGAATCAAGATATTTTTTTCCAAAGAAAAAATAGTAACTTTCTGTTTCAAGTAGAACAACCATCATTCTGTAGAAGTAATACTATCATAAATGTCCAATATCAAAACCTAGCATCTAACATTGTCCTCCAAGAAAACAAGTTGCTTACATCCGTATATAGGCATACAAACTAAAAAAGTAAAACCCTCGCCGAACAATACAATATAACTATCCAAGGTAGTGTTAAGAAGATATAAAGCTAAATAGTAAAAACCACCAAATGCCTTTCAAATGCTACAAACTATATAATTTATCAAAAAGAAAACAACATATAAATTTGCATGTTTTGGAAGAAACCTCTTTACTATTATTGTAAGTGTATATTCAAATTTATACACAGCTACAGAAGCATTTCATCAAGAATCAATAAGATCAAAAAGAAAAGGAAAAAGTTTTATTTTATTGAGGAAAACCAAATTGAAGCTTTTGAAACTAGTATATGTTACATTGTTATGTGAAGCATCTTTGTTGAATACATTTTATGTAAAATAAAATTGCCTTGAAAAGGTTATAAAGACTAATGGGAAGAAAACTTTCAAATTATGAGACTATAAATCATCATTACAAACCCCATTACTTTGATAATAGTCATATTCTTTAAAGATATACCAAGGTATATTACATATAACACACATACATATCTTTAGCTAGTAGGGATAGCTCAATTGGTTTGAACTTTTCCCATAGGGCATAATACCCAAGTAACTAGTGGGATCCATTCTCATCAAATCCCATGGGCTTACTGATGACTATTGATACCATCCTCCATTTGTGGAATCCATGGAGAACTAGAAAGGTATCAAATTCCTCGCTTTGAATGCTTAATATGTGTGTGGTGAGGAGAATAACACATGTTGCCTCAAAATCTAGTAGGCCTTGCGAGAGGGCTCACAAGGCAAGGGCTAGACCCTAATGCAACAATGAGGTGGGTGCAATTGTCACCTTAGCACTCCACCTACAGTTGTTTAGTGGACTAGCACCACATGAGAGGCTTCCCAATATATATCACCTAAGGGTATTCTAAGTCAATAGGATCAGGGTGATGTAAAGGAGGTTTGATGAAGGTAATTCTCATTTGGTACAAGGTGCAATATTTAGTGTAAAGGAACAACGTACCTATTGACCACTGGAGTGGCACCTGATGATTATATGAAGACTCCATGCCCAAGGATGATCCAGAGGACACTTGTACCATCAGATATCACCAGTCAATAGAGTTTTTTAACTCTACTTCTATCTTCTCATCATCTTTCTTGTACCCAAATTCCACACCCTATGGAGAATTGTAATAAGTGATACTGATAATGATGAGTTTTGAGTCTGTAACAGGCCTAGGATGTTGGGACTCGATCAACAAACGAATACACTTTGGAGTGTTTTTTTTATTTAGTTAATTATCCCTTCTTTTTCAGAGGCGGATAATTTTCTAGGTTTTTTCACTCACGTTTTACCCGAAAGCCAGGGTGATGGTTTGAAGGTTGAGCCCCTGACACATCTTAGTGTCTAGAATCGATGTATATTACCATACTAGATCACACAAAATATTTCGTGAAATTTGGTTAGGTCTAGATAATCATTTTTTAATTTTTTAGATTTCCTGCAAGACAAAAATTGCAAATAAAATTGTATTTAAATTGTAATAAGTATATTCTAGAGAAATCGTATGGGGTATGAATAATCAAAATTACACCTCACCCTCAACTTCCTACTATGACACAATTCGAGGGGTTAATAATGTGTTTTGGACCCTCAAAACCCACTTTTCCTAAGTTTAGTGGGAAATCTAACAATTAATTAAGCCAAAAATTAAATGAATGGAGAAAAATAAATATCTAGACATGTTAAATGTTGTGGAAATGAGGTGGAAAATTATGGGGGAGTTAAAGTGAAGTCCCAAGGTGATGTAGACTCCTAAAATCAAAGAAAGGACATGTGCTCAAATAAAATCGAATTTCTGGCATTAAATGAAAAAACTGCTTGGAAATTTGAATTTGTAAAGTTAATGCACATTTGGGAGAATATTTGGTGGAGATTTTTGTGGAAAATTGTCTCCACATGGGTTACCACCCATATACACTTGTCATTCCATCACAAAATTCGAATTTGCACATAAGGGGAGAAGAAAATAATGTCCACTTGCCAGAATTCGATTTTTGCACTTGGCGTTGGAGCTCCATTCAACAAATTTGAATTTCTCTTTGAGATTGTCACCTTATGCCACTTGTTTAATCACTTCTACATTGGGATTGGCTCCAATGTCATTTGTCATTGTCATTCTTCATTGGGATTTGCTCCCAACTCTCTATATAATAGAGCCATAGGCTCTTACGTTGTATCATATTGTTACTAGTTATTGTGTTTGCAGAAGCGTTGCTGCCTTGTGCACTTTCAGAAATATCAATAAAGGCTTTGGGGTTTCATTCATGAGGTGTTCCTCCTTTTTGAGTGTGATGAATTGTTGAGCATTGGTATAATTCCTTTTATTCATGCTTTGATTTAATTTTCTTCCATATGCTCTTGTAGATTTGTTAATGTAGAGCTATCTTGCATTGACATTTGATTTAGAAGTATTCTCTAAGTATAGAATGCTCTAGTTGGTTTTAAATAAATCTCTAGAGTTTCTTAACATTGTTTATTGCTAAATCTATATGGAACTAATTCTTGATTGAAGTTTTGTAGAGGGAACATCTTGTTAGGATTACAAAATCAAGCATGAGAGGAAGTCTTTGGAGAGACCAACCCACTCTTGATACATTCTTAAAGGAGCTCTCATTTGTTTTTTGAAACCTTCATAGTCTTATCCTACAAAGTGGTTTTGGAGGGATTTCGGCACATAGCTTGGACACAAGCCGAGAACTTCTAAATTTAAATTTCTTTTAAAAAACATTGTACTTCATTTATTTCATTTGCTATCTAAGAGCTTGAAGATGGCTAAGCAAAGACGAGAGCTTATTCTCACTCTTTAACTTAGCCTTTTGTAAATTATAATTGTACATATACATTTTATCTTGCCGATTTTTCCGTTAATACTTAACTTATTTTGCAATCATTGTTTGGATTGTTTGCTAACTCTTGTGTGGTATATTTTGAAGAGCAACTTCCCACAACATCTAACAAATGTTTGCAGGACCTTTGGCAAGTGTTAGGGGTTCGATTTCCAAGGATGTCGTGAGCCCTTTTGAGGGTTATTTTGGCCAAGTCGAGTTCACTAGAAGGCTACCCATTTTCCTCTTTAAGTCGTGGGAATTTGGAGGAAACTCACACCTTGTTTCCCTTGCATAAGTTTTGTGAAATCTTGTCACTACTTTCTCAAGAAAGGAGGTCTAGTGTCCAAGTTTCAAGCAATTATTGTGAGGACTCTCCTTGAAGTTTAGTTGAGGACTTTGAAGGACCCTCTTCTCTTTGTAATATTAATAAAAAATCTAATTTTCTTGTGGGAGCTTAGGATTTCTCCCATGGTATCCTATCTCCCCATTTAGAGGGAGGCTTCTCTTAGGCGGATTGACATTTGCATGGTTTAAGCTTTCATACTTCATTCACTTACATGCATGCTTTAGCTGAGAATTAACACAACCTCACTATCACATTTCATTAAGTTAAAGTTTGTTACAATTTCATTTGAGCTTTGCATTCTCTATCTTATTGTTGCTTGACGCTACAAGCTTACACTTTACTTTGGGCAATTCATCCTTTACATGTAAGCATTTTATATTGTTAACAAAATTTGATTCGTTTCCATTTACCTTCGTAAATTGTTTCATGAGCACTTGAATACATGCTTCAATTTTATGCTACATTGTTATCTTGAATATTGGAGCAATTTATTGTCATTGTCTATTTGAAACAAATTTTACTTTCAAGCAAATTACTTGTATCATTTTAATTCATTGATGAACACATGCAACACTTGTAGGCTAATTTTATTCCTCCAATTGAAGTTATAATTGCAACTTATGTTGAACACTATTTCATTTTCAAGCATTGCAAATCAATCTTTTTGAAGCATTTGCATGTATCATTATTTTAATTTGGGGAATTAACACAATTTGCATTTCATCTAGGCATTTTAGTGTGGGAAGACCCCAAGCCTCATTAAAATTTTACCTTCAACATAAGTTGGTTGAAGTAGACATCATAGGGATCCTCTACTCCTCTATTGACTCCTCACTGCGAGATCCATATCGATGGGTGAGGGTGAAGTATGAGGATTGAAGAATTAAATTGTAATCTTGTTGTAGAGCTAATTAATAAAATTAACCAAGAGCACTTTCCATTACATTTACTTTACTTGTCTCTTGATGGTTTGAGTTTTCATATGCAAAGTCTATTCCAAAAGCAAGTATTGTAATCATTTCAAACAAGTGTTTCTTTTTCATGTTTCAAGTCTAAATGCATATTAATGTTTTGGTTTAGCACTTCCTTTCTTTTACATTTCCAAGTTAATTACTAATTTTTGGGTTTTGGCAAAATATGTTTCACATGTTTTGATTTATAAGGTTAACTATCTCAAAAGCATTTTGTATTGTACATATCTTGCGCTAAAAATTCTTATTTACATTTCATTGTTACTTTGTTTTCTCTTTTGAGAGCATTGCATTTTACTTTGAACAAATATATCTTTAAATTGTTGAGAAAATTCCTTATAAAGCATTGGTTTTATGGTTTTTAATCATATTAATGATTGGCATTGTTATTCCAAGTTGTTCACTTCATATTTGCCCATAAATCCTTAAAAGTAATCCATTTTCACTATAACACTCTCCTAGAAACTCACATATTTTAACTTAACTTTTCATTAGGGACCACGCCCCTTAGCTAACCTAGGAGATAGCTCAAACGGAGAGAGTCGGGATTAGTGTGACAACCCCTTCTCTGATTTCCCTGCCACCAACCACAGCTTGTGGGATTGAAGGATTTTCTCACTGACTTATAGGTAGGTGTAGGCGGCAGGGTCAACAGTACATATGAAGAAGCCTAAGAAATAGCACTTGAAGCCTAGGGTTTCAAGATATGGTTCAACAATAACACATCTAGGCATACAACCACAAGGAAAAGGTTTTCTTTGAATGATATGATCAACAAATGGAATGACAATCAATTAGCCATAAGTTGAAGCCTTTATGTTGAATTGGGATTAAGAGGCCAAAATTGCTTAGGGTTGATGACATTAGGGACCACGCCCCTTAGCTAACCTACGAGATAGCTCAAACGGAGAGAGTCGGGATTAGTGTGACAACCCCTTCTCTGACTTCCCTGCCACCAACCACACCTTGTGGGATTGAAGGCTTTTCTCACTGACTTATAGGTAAGTGTAGGCGGCAGGGTCAACAGTACCTATGAAGAAGCCTAAGAAATAGCACTTGAAGCCTAGGGTTTCAAGATATGGTTCAACAATAACACATCTAGGCATACAACCACAAGGAAAAGGTTTTCTTTGAAAGATATGATCAACAAATGGAATGACAATCAATTAGCCATAAGTTGAAGCCTTTATGTTGAACTAGGAATAAAAGGCCAAAATTGCTTAGGGTTGATGACATTAGCCCTAATTAGGCAATTTACACCAAGGGAAACGATAGATTTTGAGTTAACAAGGTCAACCAAGATGGAAACAAGCCAAATTAGCTCCAATGATGACTTAAGGCAAGCCCTATTTGAACTTTACCCTTGCCCTAGCCCTAGTGATTTGCCTTGAAGGCCAGAAAAGATCAAAAGAGAAGTAAAAGATGGATTTTCAAGGTTTTGATCATCAACAAGGATGCCAATGCCTTTTCTCTACTTGGGTAATGGAGTCTTAGGAACTTTAACCATGGAAATATCAAATCTTTGAAGGGAGTAAGGGGAAAAACTCTAGTTTTCACTTTGTAACCATAACTATCACTTTATGAGGGGAGAAATTCACTAGGAAAAGGCTCTCTAGCAGGTTTTCTAGGGAGTTCAAGGATAAAAGATTAAGGACGCAATAATTCGTAAAAATTTCAAATAAACATATGCGTTTAAACAAGGAATACTAGAAACCCTAGCTTAAAAGATATTCAACAAAATAGTCACAATTTATCTAAGAACATGCCTTCTCAACATGATGCCAATTTAATCCCAAAATGATGTCTCCATAACAAAAATTAGTCTCTGATAGCCAAAACCCACATAAGGTCACATCTCCACAAGTAGTGAAGTACAACAAAGTAAATCGGGTCTCTTCTAAAGAGGCCAAAATCCTTAGGTGTAATGATGAACAAATGAGAGGTGATTTTCTACTTATATGAGGTCTATCACATCTAATTATTGACTAAAAGACCCTAAAACAAGTTGGATCTTTCAATAGACAAAGTAAAATTCGGTCACAAGACAACCCACTAGCTCAACAACAAAATATGACAATAGAAAGCCACATGTGTGAACTCTAAGTCTCTAAAATGGTCCAACAATGGACTAGAAGGGATACAAAGTTCTCCAAGCATCATGATCATCCTCAATTTGAGGAAGTTCCTCAAATCAAGTTTCAAAGCATCTCCATGTGTCCAAAATCTAATTGTGGGTTCCCTATGTCATCCCTATAGATGCCAAGTAGCCAACATGGTGTGCTTGTTATCCAACGTTGGGCCTCTATCAGGTGAAACAAGCCCTCCTCAATAAACCTAGTGTTGATTTGGGGTAGCATCAGACGTGCTCTAGCCACGAAAATTGGTGGAGAGACTAAAGCACATGAGATCTCCAAGACCCATAAATGGTTTGGGCAGAATCTAACTAGTTTGGGAGATATTAAAATAATTATTACTTTTAATAGAGTTCCTAAGTCTACACTTAGGAAAAATAGAATATTAATGTGAATTAATATAAAACTGGGTTAGAATGGTCCAAAAGTCATGGATCATGTCAAATCTAATCTTAGTCGTTGATTAGAGATTTAATCTCGGTCGTTGATGGACCAACGAGAAAAGTATAAGAGGAGGCTTGTGGGTCAGTTGGAGGACACACCGAGAGAGATCAAGAACTTGATTTTCTGGGGCAGTGTTTGGTAAGGAAATTGAGTGAAGTGATTTGAGTTGCAACTGAGGGGCACCGAATACATAGCAGAGAGGCAGAGTTAGTACTAGGAGGATCAGCACAGAAGCTGGGAGAGGTTGACGCAGAGCTAGCTAAAGGCCACGCAGAGGCAGCCAGAGGCCACGCAAAGGCAGCTAGGAGCTGTGCAGAGCCAGAGAGGGCTAGCGTGTGAGACACAAAGGCTCCAGAGGCTGACGTAGAGCCCCAAAAGGCTAACGCTGGGCCAGATAAGCTAACGCTAGGCCAGAGAGGCTGACCCAGACCCTAGAGGCAGCGCTGGGAGATTTTCGTGGGACAGATTGGAGCTGGAGAGCTGGATAGGGTGACGCAGTCATTATCAGAGTGACACAGAGCAACAGAAGCTGCATTGTTGTTGTGGGATCGTTCATCCAGTGATTTAGCCAGAATATCTGTCTCCGATTGAGAGGTACTACTGCCAAGGCCATTCTCTGTTAGGTAAGCCATTTCTGGCACCCAGGTTGCATTCTGAAAACTGCATATAATAAAACCCTCTGAATAGCTGCATTGTTTTTCCTGCATTGGGTTTTCCCGCATTGGGTTTTTCCGAGGACATTAGTCCAAAAACAATAGTGTCACTTATGTGCTTGTTTCTTTCAGTTGATGATTAGTATGTGTTGATATTGTACTTGTATTTATTTTCAGTATTTACATGGTAAGTAACTTGTTAAATGACTAAACAAGTAGGAAGAAAGAAATCAGATAGCATAGGAAGAATTTCTAATGGTTAGACTTAGAAATTCCAACATGGTATTAGAGCATGATTGCAAATCACAGGATAACTGAAGGCATCAACTGAGCAGAAACAACTGTCCCAAGTGACAGAAGTTGTTCCTAGTAGAAAGAAGCAAGGAAGGGATGACGCAAAGAGCCGACGTCATCGATTCGAGCCAGGAGGAGGATTAGCACTGAGGCAGAGAGGAGCAGACCTGACCTATGCAGTGCTCGGTCATCTTTCCCAGTCAAGAAGGATAGACGTTGTGGCCAAGAGGTGCAGATTATGCCCGTCCAGGGATTGCGCAGAGCCTAGAGGCTCTAACCTTCAGATTGTTGGGGCATAGGAGGCTATGAGTAAGTTACAGAGCGAAGCTGTTGGTCCTTCAATGGCCGAGATTAAATCTCTAGTCAACAGCGAAAATTAGATTTGGCTTGATCCATGTCTTTTGGAACCTTCTAACCCAGTTTTATATTAATACTCATTAATATTTTATTTTTCCTAAGTTTATACTTAGGAACTCCATTAAAAAAATTAATTATTCTAATATCTCCCAAACCAGGTAGAATCTGCCCAAACCATTTTTGGGTCTTCGAGATCTCATGTGCTTTAGCCTCTCCACAAATTTTCATGACTAGAGCACATCCGATGCTACCCCAAATCAGCATTTTAGGGTCTAATATATGCATTTACAGTTCTGATATAAATCATACCAATGATAAAAGGAACACCTAAATTCACAAGGAACTCATTTTGAGGCTTGTAAGAAACATTTCTCTCATTGGCCAAGTGATTTAAGTGGTTTTCCTCTAAGTGGTTAGACTAATAATTGTGGAAATATAATTGTTGTCTTGTTGGTCACTCTTTGCATTTTGCATTGCGTCATTGGCATAATTTTGCTTTTGTCTCCATTTGCGTTGCATATAAACATCTAAAGAAATATTAAAGAACTTGTGCCCTAAATCTCATTGTCATGCAATTGGGCATCTTGTTGTAAGAAGCTTGAATGATTGCTAATGCTCTAAAGTTCTATTGATATTGCATAAGTGTATCATGTCCTTTCTCTTGTTACTTTTAGAGCATCTTGCTTATTGAATAACATTGTGTCTAATTGCTAAAGTGATATACTTGCTCCTTATTGTTATCATTTAAAGAACATTGAGATTGCTAATTGATAAGATCACTTTATATATCTTTTGAGCATTCCTCATTGTCTCACTTGGTTTCTAACTTGCATATCAAATCCATTGATAAATTGGTGCTCCTTGTTGTTCATTATCATTGTTCTAGAGCACTTGTCTCATTGGGATTGTTAAGTCATTGAATAAATCTTGTGATTGGATAATCTATTGGAAGTTGCTTGCCCCATTGATTCATTGGATAAGTTGGTTTTGAAGCACTTTAATTAGAAAATCAAGTGGTTTATTGGCACATTGCTTTAGTTGACATTGTTCCCATAATTTCTCTCGAAGTACTTTTTTATTCTCGTGTTGAACATCATTGAATCTTAAGTAATTTAACTTGAAGTACTTAAAAGTCATCTAACAATCTCACTTAAAGTTATCACTCGTATATTGCATATCATTCTAGGATTAGGATTGCATCTTAAAATTTACCTCCAAGCATACGGTTGGTTGAAAGAAGATAGGACCATCTTTCTAACCCAGCTTGTGAAGTTCAGACCCTCATTTGTGGTTAACACAGTGACCTTCCAGTTCTCTTGTGGACAATCCCTTGTATGAACAGAGGCACTCGAGTGGTTAAAACTCCATAGGAGGTATCATTAGTGAGGCCTTAGCCTCCCTCCTGTGGACTGCTCTCTACAACATACATTCAAGACTAACTTCAAAACAATTGAGAGAAATGACTCACCTAGAATAGACATTTTAACTAAAAATTACCAAGAGCTGCAGTAGTTAATTCTTGCATTTCATATAGGATAGTTCTTCATCCTAGCAGTAATTGTTCATCCGGTAACTTGGAATTTAATCCATATTGTACAAGTAAATTGACTACCGAGGCATTGGTCTCTAATTGATAATCTCAATAAATCTAATCGGGTTGTGCTAAATAATTAAACTTGCCAATTATCTTTGACCAAGTTGCTAGGTCATTCAGTGGTGTCTCCCAAATTCACCATTTCATCCATAGGGACTACCCCCCTTAACCCGCTATAGGGAGACAACTTAAACAGAGAGGGCCAGGATCAAGGTGACAGCCCCTACCCTAAGCATTGTCGCATTCTCGTGTACAATTTGAGCGACAACATTATGCATTGTCAAATGGTGTTGATTAAGTATTTAATGTTCACACATTATGATTAAAATTGTTAAAATGACCCCAATATTGATTCACCCCCCCTCAGTTTTGTTGAATATTCTAACAAAATGTCTAAGAGAATTTAAACTGCAAATTGCAACTCAACTGTGTAGAAGTGTAAGTTCCATAGGCTTTGTAGTTGTTATTAGAGTCCAAAAAACAAATTTTCACGTGGTCCCTTCATTATCAGAGTTTATGACCGGGTCCTGAAATTGCCAATCATGGCATGATACCCCTTGAATACTTTGCATGTGGAAAGAATGAAATTACTGTGCATACATATTGTAAGTGCCACCAAATCTAAGTATGCACCAAGACAACATTAAACAAATGGTCATGTCTTTGATATATGACAATGTATTAAGGACCTGAGAGTAACGAAAAATTACATTTTTTCCGATACCAACAGAAGGAAGGTCACTCAACACACCAAGATGACTAGCCAAACCAAAACCTGCATACATATATATATGAAAAAAACAATATATGAATTTGGATTAGAATAATCATAAACAAAAAGGTTTACAATTTGTGCTGCCACAAAGTAATTCAAGAAAATATCATTCTCTGTTTGCTTTGGTTTCTTAGAATCCTAAATAAAATCCTAGAATGACCAAGTAAACACAATAAAGAAAACAGGTCTTAGCAAGACGGGTGAATGTTTGTTGGGAATTTCAAAATGATAATGGAAAACCTACTTATCGGCATTGCACATTATTCATCTATCTGTGGATATAATCTGAAATGTTTTAGGGGAGAAATAAATGCCCCTGTATACGCATGCATGACACGCTATGCAACAATACAGAGAACTTAACATGCTTATCTGATAAAAATGGTTCTTCACACACAAAAGCAAAGAAGACTCTTCCATATGTTTTTTTATACAGAAAAGACAGATAACATTGATAACATTTTGTTCATTTGACACTACGTGAGTGTTGGAGGGTTTCTCTCTACCACTAAAAATGAACAGTCACAAAATAGTACAACACATGCCATTGAAATCTGTTACAAGGAAAAAATGTAGGGAAAACCTAAGCTTTGTTCAACCCTCTTTGAAATAAAAAAAGGGCTCCATTACAGGTATAAGGTCTCTTGACCTTTCTAATTTCACCAGTGTTTCAGGTCTGATTTGACTCATTTGATATATTTCAGATCTCAAATAGAGGAATTTTAGCTTTCTTATACTAAGATTTCTAGTATCCGATGAGCAGAACAAAAATCAGCTAGGTTTATTCACCTCTTGCGTTCCTTGTCTGTTTTTAGCTGTTTATGTAGCAGAAACAGTAGAGATCTTGCATATAAACTATAAAACAGCGAAATAAATCTTGCAGAAAATAAACTAGTTTGGTTGAATCTAAATAAACAAATAATGGTTAGTGCTAAAATGGAATTTTCCCTATGCATATACAGTGTTAAGCTACGGCACATTCATGAGTACATTTTTTGGTTCTGGAGTTTGAGATCACACTGAGTTTAACTTCAGAGATATCCAGTTTGACATGGTGGACACCATGTTCAATGCTTATATATGAGATTCAATTTAGACTTCAGCTCTAATTTTATGAGATGCCCCATGCATGCATGTGATATGCAACATTTGGACCATGCATGGGAGAGTGACTGTTTCGAAAGTGCAGTTTCCACTTGAGATTTGCTATTTTGACAAAGTTTCAATTTTTACAAATTTTAGAGGGTGTCTTTAGGCCTCAAGTAAGAGATCAAAGTTTAAGGATTTTTTGATGTAAAACTCATGACTTCTATAGCCAAAAAGTGGTGTTGTCGCACAAAGTGTCTAGGCACCGCGACAACACTCAAAGTAAGGGTGGTCACTCTTAAATTCTTACTCACTCCGTTTAGACTCTCCTAAACAAGTCAAGGGGGGTAGTACCTAGGTAAATGGATAAGAATAGCCTGTGAAAAACAGAATCTAGGAGATTTTAATGATGGATAACTTGACGAAAGTAAACGAATCTCGATTAACTTAGATGAATAGATTAAACGCTAATGTAACCAAGACATGACCACAAGATAGAAATGATTATAGACCAGTGCCTTTTATATTGAATTAACCATAGACTAAGTAATAACAAGTCATCCTGAGAAAACTTATAGATGTGGCAAAGCGACAATCATGAACAATTAATGTAAATGCCCAAGACTTTAACATGCAAGAGATTCTAGATTTAAAATGATTTTCATTAACTGCCCAGATCTAGATTTAATTAACTTTCTCCAACAATCAATATGATTTAAAACATTTATCGCACCTTGACCATAGAAGAATCATGAAAATTTAAGATTTAGCATTTAACATCAGAAACACCACAGAACTTTAGATTAGCGTTTTAATCAGTGTTGAAAATATCGGTATCGGCAAAATATCGGCGAAGGTCCAGAAATCATTTTATCAGCAATATCGGCGAAAATATCGGCAAATATCGGCAAACATAAAATATGCATAATATATTCATTTTTTTCAGATTTTTAAACATATAAAGCAATAACAACATGAAATAAACACATTGGCACATAAATATGAAGAAAGCACTAATATATGATGTCAAATAGAAATGATACATCAAAGGCGATACCAAATCCTACTGATCCTTGATAATTTTCCATTCAAGGACTCAAATGTGGAGAACCAATACAAAATAACATCACATATATAAAAGTATCTCATCATCATGAGTTATATGTAGCAAAACAAATAAAACTAGCAGCTATCTATCTGAAATCACTGCCCTCTCCCCCTTTTACAGGAAAACACGATGGGTTGTTTGCCAGGCCTACCCCTAGTAGTAGAAGGCCCTAGCCCTGCTTCGCACCTAATGTCAAATAATGAGTGCCAGGTATGGAGCTGTGCTCTCCTATATCTATAGCAGATGGTGTTGATGTTGATGCTCCCACAGTGTCCTCCTCCTCTTCCTCCTATATCTATAGAAGATGGCGTTGATGATGATGCTCCCACAATGTCCTCCTCCTCCTCCTCCTGCTCCTCCGAGTGTTGCTCCTCCTCCGAGTGCTCCTCCTCTTGTCGCCCCTGTTCTAATGGATCATCTGGCTCTAACCATGAAGGTGACGCCTCCAAGATGGGCTCCTCAGACTCCACGCTCCACTGAGACAATACATCAATATTGTCTAAGGAAATGGCATCTAGATCCATTGGTGCTTCTATTTGCCTCACTGAAAGTCCAATGTTGTAATGCACATACACTAAATCATTGAGGCGTGCGAACTCTAACCTATAAGAGTGTCAAAAAAACTAATGAGTGTTGACTCTTGACTCTTGACACTTGAAGGTCATAAATTAAAAATTAAAAATTACAATAAGTGTAATTGCTCAACTGAAGGCTGGAGCTCAAATTTATACTTGTTGCGCATTTTTGCGTGTATTTTCTCAAATACACTCTGTTGTCGCACAGATTGTCACGACAACGCTCAGACCGGGGGCTGTCACCCTGATCCCTGATCTCTCCGTTTAAGCCTGTCTCCTGCAGCTAAGGGGGGTAGACCCTATGGGATAATGGATGACCAACTGGGGACCAGTTGGGTTGGGAGACACGAGGGGAAACAAGCACTTAGTTGATTTTATTAAGTTAATAGACCAGTGCCTTATGAAATAAATGATTAAACGATTATTTATCAAATGCTGCAGAAATATGAACTCATTAGCAAACGTTTACCATCAAATAACTCAAACAAAGATTAACTTTTACCAAATGTGAAATAATCAATAAACGCTCAATGGCTTAACAATACTCCAGCAATTAAAATTTTGAAAGATTAAATGCTCTAAACAACCACGTAAAATGCTAACCAGAGATCACATTCATGTAGCTAATCTTCAAATGAACATTTAAGCATGTTTAACCCAATGTTTTTAAAACCGAAACCAGTGACTGGACCGGTCCACCTAA
This sequence comes from Pinus taeda, assembly GCA_000404065.3. NCBI lineage: Eukaryota > Viridiplantae > Streptophyta > Pinopsida > Pinales > Pinaceae > Pinus > Pinus taeda. The sequence continues at coordinate 54,406 of APFE031744423.1, read as the reverse complement.
TGAACCGATTTACCGACCAAAACCGGTCTAACTGGGACTGGTTTGGTCTAAACAAAACGGTTTTAAAAAAATACATTAAATAATTAATTTTTAATGAAACAAAACTATATTTAAGATGTAAAACCATGATTCCAAGCCAATAGAGACAAAATATGCAAAGTTTGCTCATTTATATACCATGTAAAGGTGAATATATCAAAATGGCACAGAGTATAATACATATCATCGACAAAATAGCAAAATACATAAGAAATGAGGCTCTAAATGGCCTATAAAGTCCAAAAACAATGTTGCAAGCTATGAGGCCATTGGCCTACTACAAGTCTACAGTGTAC
>APFE031744423.1:22801-54051 GCA_000404065.3 Pinus taeda | reverse complement strand
ATCAGGAGCTACATAGACATCATCTAGTTCAGAGTCTGAGGATGCCTCAGCCTGATCTGCAACCTCAGTATCAATGCCACCAATGACAATAGAAGTGGACCTAATGGAAACATGAGTTTGTCGACCTGCACAACTAGTGCCTTCCATTGGTTCTTTGCCTTTCCTTGATGCCGCTACAGATCCTAGTTCTGATGTCGCCACATAATCTGCTTCATCCCCCCTAAAGCCATGTCGATATCAAAATCAGCCTCAAACACAGGATCTTCAGTCTCCTCCACCCATTCTGATGTTGGATCAATATCGTCCAACACAATGGGATCTAGATCAAGTGATTTGCTCATCATTTGGTTCCTCCTCAGTCGAAGGTTGTATTACATGAAAACAAAATCATTTAACCGTTTTTGTTCCAAACAGTTTCTCTTCTTCGTGTGTATGCGCTCAAAAACAGACCAATTGCGCTCACAACCTGAAGCACTGCAAGTTTGACTGAGGACTCTAATTGCAAACCTTTGCAATTGAGGACACTGGCCACCAAATGACTCCCACCAATGTGTTGCAAAGAAAAAGACATTAATTAGTAACTTAGTTTATAATTTGAATTGTAAAGAACATAAACAATTTTAACTTGAAAAGAAAAACAAAATGGAAATTGGAATTGCTTACCTGGTTGGTCCACATCTCTTGCCATCTTTGCCAAGTTTTTGACAAAAGTACCACTTTCCATATTGAAAACAGTAAGTTGTCTATGTATTTCCAACTGGTCTGCATGGCTAGGGACCATGCGCTCCAAGCAATCAATCAATCCAGCTCTGACCTCCCCATCATCCAGATCTCCTAGACGATTTTTATAGTGATACCTTGGGTTCAAAAAATACCCAACTGCATGTATAGGACGATGGAGTTGATTATTCCATCTATTATCAATGATCTCCCATATACGACCATATTTAGCTAACCTGTCCTTGTACGCTACCCGTATCTGCTCCTTTGCCTGATCCATAGCTTCATAAATGTAGCCCATGGCCAATCTTTCCCCATCCACCAACCTTAGCACCTTAACAAGGGGCTCGATAATTTTCACAAGATCTAGAGACCTTTTCCAAAAATAAGTGTCTAACACTTTCTTTTTGGTGTCTTTTCCATCTGGTCTACGAGCACACCGAGATTCACACCATTCTTCAGACGAAAACATTTTCTGCAAGTTTTTATGTTAACCATTGAGACATTGCCACGTGAGGAAGTGAGTTGCAAATCTCATAATTGCAGGCCTAACAAGCTCTTTCCCCCAGTGCGTTTCCTCATTAGGCTCAATACCCATGAGTGGTTGTAAATGTATTTTGTAATGCACTTGGCATGCTCTACAATGTTTTTTACCTACTCCACTTTGCCTATATCCTCAAGCATGAGGTCTATGCAATGTGCAGCACATGGAGTCCAAAATATGGTCTTATATTTGGTCTCAAGCATCTTTCCAACAAGAACATAGTTTGAGGCATTATCAGTGATGACTTGCACAACATGTTGCTCCCCAACTTCCTAAAATGCTATCCAAAAGCTCAAATAGAAGGATTGCATCCTTTACCTTATCAGATGCATCAACTGATTGCAAAAACATGGTTCCTTGAGGGCAAGAAACAAGGAAATTAATGATAGTGTGGTTCTTTCCATCGGTCCATCCATCTGACATAATGGAACAACCTGTTTTGAGCCATGAATCTTTAAACTCAACCAAATACTCATCAATGGAAGATATCTCTTTTTGCAAAAGAGCTCCCCTCAAGTCATGCATACTAGGGCCTTTGAAGCCCTTTCCTGCAGCTATAACAGAGTCCCACATAGCTTGGTAATAAGGTGAGCGAGCAGCATTAAATGGGATATCTGAATCATACCACCATCTAGCAATGTATTGATGAGAAGTTTCTTTGCATTGTCTTTTCCAATGTTGATCCAAAGTGGGTTGAGAACTTGGCTAGGAGGAAGAGGGATTAGAAGAGGCAATGTTGGCAGAAGATGAGAAATAACTTTGGATGTGTGTTCTCTTTGTTCCTTTTGATGGTTGGCCAACAGAAGGATGAACATAGTGAAAGGGATCATTGGTGGAAGGGATAGAAAAGGAGCCTTGAATCTCATAATCATCATACCCACTCTCTTTCATGGCTTCTAATAATTCCCTCTTCCTTGCAATGTCATCTTGGATGACCTTCTCCCTAGCTTTATCCTCATAAAAATTTTCAAGCTTGGAAATGTATTCTGCCCTAATAGGACCTAACAGTGCATTTGGTGCATCACATGGCTTTACTTGGCCTATAACAACCAAGTGTTGTTTCAACCTAAGAATACCCCCACCTCCAATAGATTTATGGCATAATTTGCATATCATTTTTCCATCAATTACATCACAATGAGCCCATGCACTGTCCTTTCCTTTTAGAGCCATGTTTGCTTGAAATAATAACAATTTGCAAAGGAATCTGCCATTTAAAAAAAAAAATTGCAGCTAAGCAACATGGAAAACCAAAGATAAATGTAGGAAAACAAATGCACATGCAAGCTACAAAATTTGATAGCATAGAGCTAGAGAGTTTATAGCATACATGATAGATCATAGAAGTGAGAAGTTTATAACACATTAAAAATAAATAAATAAATTCATGGACAGCAAACTCAAATGGAAATGCAAACTAGCTTCCTTAGCCTCCTCTTGAAGATGGCAACTCCACTGACAGCTACACACTATCTCCAAAATAGCTCCAACTCCAACTCCAAGATGACCACTTCAGCAAAAACTCAACACTCTCCAAGCTCACAAACTCACAAACACTCCAAATCAGTTGTGTGAGACAAATGAGAGTGAGAGGGGCCTCTTATAGGCTTGGAGAGGGTGTTTTTGGAGGGAAAACACCCTTAGTTTCCCCCCAAAACCCCTAAACCATAGTCAAAAATATGCTTTTTGCTTAAGTCACCTGACACGGGGATTCGGGACACGTAGGATTCGAGATTCGTGGTGTCAGATTCGGACACGCTGACCCCCCAGAACAGGACACGTTATATATTATTTTATTAAAAAAAAAATATATATATATATATATATATAATATATTTAAAAATATACATATATATTAAAAATTAGATATTATCATATTTCTTACACAAATAATTAATGATACAAATTTATTGATTTCAAACATAGATCTTCATCTATAGCTATGAGCATGCATAGTACATACAAAATTCAAATAAATGCCAGTGGTACTGGTCAATAAATGATAAATCTATTAAAAATTTAAATCATGATTCATAATTCATAACTGAAAGACAAATTACAACTACAAGATAGTAAGATAAACACACTGACAACTGTAGTTTTCTCATTAAGTCATCAAATCAAAATGTGTTACATAGGTAGTGTTGGTGCAATGCTAATGGCAAATAGAAATAGAAAATTCAAAATATAAACAACTACAGGTATACAAGCCTCAAGGCATCAATCAGCACCAGAATCAGCATCATTATCCCCATCATCATGGTCCCCACTTCTCTCCTCTGCATCCTCCTCCTCCCCTGTATCCATAGTCTCCTCTGCATCTGCTGGTATGGAGGTTGACCCCTCTAAGTCATCAAATCTAACAGGCTCTAGCACTGGATCATTGAGATCCATGTTCGCCAATGCCAACTCAACAGTGGTGTCTAGACCCATATCATCAGGAACAATGTTACTTGGGAGTGGGAGCGAAAGTGGGGAGCGGGAGCGAAAACGGGAGCGGGAACGACATATTCAGAAGCTCTTGGTTTGGTGCTCTTGATTAAATACAAGTTCCATACCCTAATACATGACAAAATTCAATGGAAACATTGCAATCCCCAATCCTAAAATCCTGAAAAACTGATAAGTCTGTTGGATTTTGAATGAAATCTAAAATTCTACTTTCTCCATATGAAATCCAATGAGGCCGGAACCACTCTCAAACATCCAGAGTCATTTCATGGTAATGTTAAAAATTTAAGTAAAAGGATGAAAATGAAAATTAAGGAGAATGTCACTTTCACTTTAAGAATTTAACATTACCATGAATAGCATATCAATACTAGGGCCTCGACTTGATCATGAAGCTGCCAAAATGCTCTACTCCTTGTTGCAACAGCACAAATCACTTGCCAAATGAAAATATTAATGAGCAAACATGCCCTTTTCATTCCCGCACTGAGCTTAGTGAGCCCTAGAAACAGGACACGTGTCCCAAAATCGCGACACGTTTTTAAAAATCGTGACACGACCTCGGATTCGACGTGTCAGAAACAGACACGACGTGTCATATGATTTGGACACGAATCCGGACTGAATCGTGTCGGATTCGCTGGATTTGGGATTCGTAGGGGGTTTAGGACGAATCCGGTGACTTAGCATTTTGCAAGTTACGGTGGGCGTGCCTAAAACCGGCCAGTTTAGGACAGACCCGGCCGGTTCTGTCCTAAACCAGCCGGTTTTCACCGGTTAGGGCAAAAAATTGGAGAAATGGCCTTTCCAACCGGGTTTTTTGGCCGGTTTAGACCGACGGCCTTGCTAACCAGCCGGTTAGACCAGTAACCGGTTTTTAAAAATGGTTTTGAAAACCATGGTTTAACCACATAAAGAAATGATAAATATTAATCCCACATCAAAATTTTAGTCTCCACAGAAGAGATATTTTGCAAACATGAGAAATCCTTGAGCCAAGACTGAATCCGGCAAAATATTTCCAAATTTTTTGTATTTTTATATTTTCAAATGAAACAAAACTGGGCTAAGCAAAAGCTAAAGTTTAAATAAATGAAACTTATATCTAAAAAATCAAAACTATAGAACAAAATAAAAAGTCTAAAAATTATTTTTTATGCTTTTTGGAATTTTTTTTTTTTTGTAAAATTAAATCTAAAATAAAACCTAAATCTAATCTAAACTAACTTACATCAAAATATGGATGTTAAATAGAACTAAATAAAACAAAAAGAAGAATTCCAAATCTTTATTATTTTTTTTTTCAACCCCAAAATCTTTCTTTATTTACACCAGAAAAAGTTTACAAGAGAGCTTTCTTCAGCACAAGACTCACAGACTGAATGATCTCAAATGACCCCTAGCACCCTATTTAAAGGAAAAATTCCCAACGGCTAGTTCGAGTGATCCATGTCAAAATGATCTCGACTGTCGATGAGGATCAAATATCTTTTAATCTCATCCGTCGAATTTTTAAATGCATTAAAAATTTGAAATTCTGCATTTACTCAAAAATTTGAATTATTATTATTTTATTATTTTTTCAGTTTTTATTTTATTTTATTATTATTATTTTTTAATTATTTTTTTAAATTTTTAAATTTTTATTATTTTTATTTATTTATTTTATTTTAATTTTTTAATTTTAATCATTTATATCTTTTATTTTTTCAATTTTTAATTTTTTTTATTTTTAAATGGATCCTCGAACTTAGCCTTTGGAAAAATAACCTAGGACCTAGGACTTAGGACTTATGAGGGGATTAAAATATTTTCTAACCCTCAAGACACTTTACATTATGACTTTTACAATTTTACATCTCAAGGGGGAAAACCCATTTGACATAGACCCTCATAGACCACCCAGTTTTGCGACACAACTATAATCTAGCAGATCAACGCACTAGGATTCCCTTAGATTCTAATGACAAAATTCATTCCGGCTTTGAGGTTAGGTTGAAGGAAAACTCTGCCAATCATGGATCAGTGAGACAAAAAACCTTCCAGAACGTAGATTATCACTAGAAAATTAGGTCCACCTCGGCAATTTACATACATGACTCAGCTCTGCTAAGTTTACAACGTAATATGATCAAGTCGACGATGCCTGTCGAATGGCACAGACACGTCAATCAAGCGCCATCCCTTTTGCGAAAAAAAGGGGTGTACTGCTATGGGAAGTTGACACATAGTGGTCAACATCTGGCTCTACTTGGGGACACGTTGTTGCACTGCAGGAATGTGAGAATCCAGAATCTGCATCCACGCAACACACAACAGAAATAAATAGCGTCCATCCAAAAATCATCATATAACATTTAAGCACATGAAAGGTATAAGCTCTTCATTTATTAACAAAGAAAGTAAATCTAAAACAAAAATAAAATGCTGAAAAAACATGGAGTAGGGTTAGAAATACAATACAAAAGATGCTCTATGGCATTAGATATCATCTTTGAAGAACAACTTGAGCATTTGGCCATTCGCAAGTAGATCAAGTGGTTCGCCATCCAATCTGCTCAAGTGGAATGAGTTTGGTCTAGCTATATCTCGTATGATGTATGGTTCCAACCACAAACTGTCGAACTTCTTATGTTTTCCTGGTTTTTCATTCTTGCGATCACAAAGAAGCACCATATCTCCCACCTGCAAAAATCTAGATCGAGAGAATTTATCAAAGCTTTTCTTAATGTTAGATTGATTTTTACATATAGCATCAAAAGTTGTCCTACAAGCTTCATCTAACTCCACAATCTGATCTATTCTATTCTGAACAACATCTTTATTAGTAGAAAAATTCTGAAGGAGCTGATAAGCTAGCAATTTCAGGTGCACAGGTAAGGTTACATCCAAGCCATAAACTAATTCAAAGGGAGATTTACCAGTAGCTTTTTTTTAGTGATTCTATCTGCCCATAAAGCATACTTGATTTTGCTATCCCATGATCTCTTATTATCTCCTACTATCTTCTTGATAATGGTTATGAGATTCTTGTTACTTGATTCGGCCAAACCATTACCTTGAGGATAATGCCATACTTGAAGCAAAAAGATGAAAACTCTGAGGAACTAAAAGCTTTGGCATTGTCAGTAGTGATCTTACCAAGGACACCAAATCTAGTAATGATATTATTTTCAATGAAATCCATAATAACCTTTTCAGTAGCATTCTTAGCAGGAATGGCTTCAACCCATTTAGTGAAATAATCCATAGTAGTCAAAATCCATGAATAGCCATTGCTAGAATTTTCATGGAACTTCCCGATGAAGTCCAGACCCCAATGCTGAAAAGGTGCCTCTACAATGACAGGTTGTAGGGGCAAGGTAGCAAGCTTCTGTTTCCCAGTGAACAGTTGACAGGTTTGACAAGTCCTAACAAACTTATGCACATCAGAAAAAATTGAAGACCAATAATAACCAACTCTTAGGATTTTGTGGGCGGTAGTTCTAGCAGCATAATGACCACCACAAAATCCTAAATGAAACTCAGAGATTAATTTCTTGGACTCAATGTCATCAACACACTTAAGCACTATGCCCTCAGGATTTCTCCATTCAAGGCCATCCTTCATAAGGCAATAATTAGTGGCTTTCAGTCTAAGAGCCCTTCTCTTATGAGCAGCTAAATGGTTAGGACATGCAAAATTCATCAAGTAATAAACTATGTCCTTGTACCACTCATGCTCTCCTAATCTTTGCAACTCAAGTGAAGATAGATCACTAAGACAAAATAAACCAAGAGTCTTTTCGTTACCTTTAGTCAACATTTGAGCCAAACCTTGGCCTTTGACTAGCTTGGTGGGTCTGATCTCTAAATCATATTCTTGTATTTTAGTAACCCACCTAGTGCGAGTCCCTAAGCAATTGGTTTGAGTTAATATATCTTTAACAGCAGAATGTGGGACGAAAGCAATGATTTTAGAATAACCCACATAAGTTTTGAAGTGCTTAAGAGACTTGACCAGGGCATAAGCTTGCTTTTCCATGGTATTGTACTTCAATTCAGAATTTTGAAGCGCTCTAGTCATGAAAGCAATAGGCTACTCGCGACCATCTTCATTCTTTTGTAATAGGACACAGCAATGGTATCTTCGGAAGCGAAAGAAAAAATCATGAAATCCTTGGAATAATCGGGACTAACTAAGACAGGAGCTCTTGCAATAGCGCATTTGATTTCTTGAAAAGCCTTTTTGCCATCTTCTTGCCAAACAAATTTTGCATCTTTCTTTAGAAGACTTTGAATAGGTTTAGCTATTTCTGCGTAATTTGGAATAAACCTTCTAAGAAAATTTGTCTTTCCAAGGAAAGACTGAAGGGATTTAAGATTATGAGGAAGAGGAATCTTTTGGATTGCTTCAATTCTTTCAGGATCAATCTTGATTCCATCCTTAGAAATGATATGGCCATGTAATTTCCCTTCTGTTACTCCGAAAACAAACTTAGCTGGATTCAAAGAAATCTCGTATTCTCTACATCTATCGAAAACCTGCCTAAGATGATTTATATGACTGATACCATCTTTAGAAAATACAGTAAGATCATCTTGGTAAATCTCAATAAATTTCCCGATTAACCCCTTGAAGGCATAATCCATAACACTTTGAAATGTAGCCCCCGTGTTGGTTAATCCAAACGGCATTTTGATGTATTCAAAAGTACCCCATGGCGTGGTGAATGTGGTTTTATGACGATCTTCATTTTTAACCCATACCTGATTGTACCCAGAATAACCATCTAGCAACGACATCATTCCAGAACCGGTTACTCTTTGCAACAAAGTCTCCATGTTTGGCAAAGGGTAATTATCTTTCTTGCAAGCTACATTAAGGTTTCGAAAATCAACACAAAGCCTTATCGTACCATTCTTTTTCCTAACAATCACCAGATTTGAACACCACGTCGAATGCCTTGTTTGAGCGATAATTCCTGCTGCAAGCATTTTCGCAAGCTCTTTCTAAACCAAAGGGGCTAACTTAGGATTAATTTGCCTAAGTTTCTGGCGAAAGGGTTTAGCATATTCATCTTTTAAAGGGATAGTATATTCCATGACATCTTCTCTATAGCCCTTTAATTTATCATAAGAAAAAGCTAGAACATCTCGATATTCGCGAAGTAAATTAGTCAACTTTTTTCTTTCCTCCACACTATTACCTTTACCAATTTTAACAATCTTTGGTTTCTCAGAAGTACCAATGTTTATCTCGAGATATTCGCCTGGGTCCATCTTATTTTCTTCTCTCAACTTCGTGGCATCATGCCGATTAAAATGTTGCTCTAAGGCAACCACATTCCTAGGAGTAGGATTTATGATATGCTCATAATTTAAAGGTCCATCCTCCTCAGAATCTATCCAGAAATCCTCAAACTCATCCAAACTACTAAGAAAACAAATGACTTACTTTTCATCATTAAAGACTTGCCAATGCTCTGAGTTATCTGGAACATATGGTCTAAATATTACTTCCATTTTGATCTTATCCTTAATTAGCTCATCAGATAACTGGAAAGTAGTAGCAGCTACGGCAAATTCATCTGCCAAACTATTTTTCTCTCTTGGGATAGCTTTGAGATCAAGGGCATCAAAGTGCTCCATAGTATCCCACACAGCATTTCAATAATTTCTTAATCTTTGATTTTTACATGTGAATTTATTTTTAAGCTGCATGATAATTAAATCAGAATCCCCCTTAATTCTAAGCAACTTAATCTTCAAAGATTTTGCCAATTCAAGACCCAACAATACAGCCTCATATTCAGCGACATTGTTGGTTGCTTCAAATTCTAATCGAAAGGCAAACTTGAAAATGTGATCAAGGGAAGATTTAAGCACTATTCCAGCACCTTTACCATGCCTAGACGATGCACCATCGAAGTACATGTACCAAACTCTATCATTGAGATCCTTAATCTTATCATCGGGAGGAATTATGAAATTAGACATGATAGTGTAATTCCCAATGTCAGATTGCTCTTTGATTATCTCGTTGTGAGGTCTCTTAAGATCTTCGACATGGAATTTTCTTTTGGGCTCTCTATTTAGTCTTACAAAACCATCACCCCTAGGAGAAGGAATCATAGCATATGACCAATTCATTTGAATACTTCCTCCTAGATTAGAGGCCCACTTTCTAGATAAAAGCATATCCTAGGCATCAGGCACATCAACAACAACAATATCCATAACAATCATGATGTTTGGGTAAATTGATAGATGAACTTGCAAATCTTTGATCAAACCATGCACTTTAATTTTCTTAGAATCCATGGCACATGTATTATAGTAGGGTCTAGAAACCCTTAAGCTGTTCCATGACCCTTTTAGTCATTACACAAGTTGATGCACCAGAATCCAACATGCAATTATTCAATTTATATCCATTAACTAACAAGGTGATAAAGAAAGGCTGGTGATCTTTGTTATCTGCATCCAAGCTTTGCAAATATTTGGGAGCATCATGATAGTCAACTTCCTGATTCTTCTGTTGAGAAGTATTTACTTGAGGACCTTGAATAGCTTTTAGTAACTTATCTCTTTGGGAAGGGATTTTAGCAATCTCGGAGACGAGAACCCAGATTTTCGCATTGTTGAACCAACTTCCCAAATCGATATCTAATCCAAAGTTTAAACCAAGGTTTAAAGTTCGAGGGGGAATTTGATTCCCGCTTCGATCTTTATCCCTTCTCTGATAAGTCAAACCTTTATCTCCAACAATTTCCATGATTTGCTCGGGAGAGGGTTTTTCACCATATAACCTTGCCAAAATGTCATCTTCATTTTCAAGGTTATTTATACTAAAAGCTGATGAAGGATTCATAACATCACGACTATTTTCCTTGGCCTCTATCCAATCATCCATAGACAAAGGAAACTTGCTACCTAGTAACCTACTACATTTATTTGATCACCTGCCCCAAACATTCCATTATCCAAGATTCTTCTAACGATGGGGCAAGTGGCTTCTTCATGAAGAGAATCACAAACCCGACAGCAAGGAGGAGCATTATCAACCAAATTAGTAAACGGATTAGGAGGTCTCTGCTCACTAGATTGACCCTTCTTTTGCCAATTATGATTTCTGTTATTATTATTTCGAGGCTGGAAATTTTGCATTTGTGCTCTTTCCATTTAGGCCAACCTATTCTGCAAAGTGGCTATCTCCTTATTATGATTAATTTCCATGGTTTCAATCTTTTGGAGCAATTTGAGAACAAGTTCGCTTTTCGGCTCTTGAACTTCTTTTCCTTTAGGTTCTTTTAGTTTCGTAGCAGCCCTATCGAAACCTGGGATCTCAGACTTCTCAGATGCTGCCTTGTCCTTTTCAAGCTCTATAGCTAAGGTCTGGAAATCTCTATAATCATTAAGTCTAGCGCGCCTTAATTCATAAGATGGCTTCAGGACTAAAGGCATCAATATAAAAATCTCGAAGAGATTTTTCAGTAGGTTTATAGTCTTGAGGTAATTCTCTAACAATACCATTAAACCTTTTATTAAATTCTTCAACAGTTTCATTCTCTCTCTTTTTTATTATGCTGATAGCTTTTATGAGGTGTCTTCCCTCTCTCTTATCTCCATACTTTTCTTTAAAGGCATCAATGATTGACTGTAAGGAATCAAATGAATTTCAAGGCTTTTCAGTAAACCATTCATGAGCATCGGCCCCCAAGGTTAAAATAAAAAGAGTCATTCTAACATCCTTATGATCGAAATCAGGAGACCTTGCGTACTTAGCCATCCATATACTAAAATCTCTCAGATGCGAATTTGCACTAATCGCATTATCTCCCTGAAAGCTAGGCAACTTATCTATCCCAAGTGATGGCAGATCATTGGGATACCCTGGAATGTTAGAAAAATTGCAAGGGGCATACATATCCATGATGCCATGCCCAACTGGACTAGTAAAGAGCAAATAGATATCAAAGAGGGCTTCTTGTCTGAGGTTAACAAGAAGTGTACGAGAAGAGAGTTTGTGTAATCGTACCCTAAGGGCCCTTTCAGGATTAGGAGCAGGATTGCACAGACTGCTTGGATGTCTTCTAGTATACACTCTTGTAGATAATATATGAGGTGGAGTCGCCACCCGAACAGGAAGTGAAACACGGAAAAGCTCGAAATGAAAGGACCAAGGACAGAAAAAACTCTATCCTCGGCAACGGCACCAAAAAATGTTGTCGCACAGATCGTCATGACAACGCTCAGACCGGGGGCTGTCACCCTGATCCCCGATCTCTCTGTTTAAGCCTCTCTCCCGCAACTAAGGGGGGTAGACCCTATGGGATAATGGATGACCAACTGAGGACCAGTTGGGTTGGGAGACATGAGGGGAAACAAGCACTTAGTTGATTTTATTAAGTTAATAGACCAATGCCTTATGAAATAAATGATTAAACGAGTATTTATCAAATGTTGCAGAAATATGAACTCATTAACAATCGTTTACCATCAAATAACTCAAACAAAGATTAATTTTTACCAAATGTGAGATAATCAATAAACGCTCAATGGCTTAACAATACTCCAGCAATTAAAATTTCGAAAGATTAAATGCTTTAAACAACTACGTAAAATGCTAACCAGAGATCACATTCATGTAGCTAATCTTCAAATGAACATTTAAGCATGTTTAACCACATAAAGAAATGATAAATATTAATCCCACATCAAAATTTTAGTCTCCGCAAAAGAGATATTTCGCAAACATGACAAATCCTTGAGCCAAGACTGAATCCGACAAAATATTTCCAAATTTTTTGTATTTTTATATTTTCAAATAAAACAAAATTAGGCTAAGCAAAAGCTAAAGTTTAAATAGATGAAACTTAAATCTAAAAAATCAAAACTATAGAACAAAATAAAAAGTCTAAAAATTACTTTTTATGCTTTTTGGAATTTTTTTTTTTTGTAAAATTAAATCTAAAATAAAACCTAAATCTAATTTAAACTAACTTACATCAAAATATGGATGCCAAATAGAACTAAATAGAACAAAAAGAAGAATTCCAAATCTTTATATTATTTTTCCTTTCAACCCCAAAGTCTTTATTTATTTGCACCAGAAAAAGTTTACAAGGGAGCTTTCTTCAGCACAAAACTCACAAACCGAATGATCTCAAATAACCCCTAGCACCCTATTTAAAGGAAAAATTCCCAACGGCTAGTTCGAGTGATCCATGTCAAAATTATCTCGACCGTCGATGAGGATCAAAATATCTTTTAATCTCATCCATCGAATTTTAAATGTATTAAAAAATTGAAATTCTGCATTTACTCAAAAATTTGACCTATTATTATTTTATTATTTTTTAAGTTTTTATTTATTTTTTAATTATTTTTTAAATTTTTAAATTTTATTATTATTTTATTATTGTTTTATTTATTTATTTATTTTTAGTTTTTGAATTATTATATCTTTTATTTTTTATTTTTTTCAATTTTTTTATTTTTTTTTTTATTTTTTTAAATGGATCCTTGAAATTAGCCTTTGGAAAAATCACCTAGGACTTAGGACTTATGAGGGGATTAAAACATTTTCTAACCCTCAAGACACTTTACATTATGACTTTTACAATTTTACATGTCAAGGGGAAAACCCATTTGACATAGACCCTCATAGACCACCCAGTTCTGCGACACAACTACAATCTAGCAGATCAACGCACTAGGATTCCCCTAAGATTCTAAGGACAAAATCCATTCTGACTTTGGGGTTAGGCTGAAGGAAAACTCTGCTGATCATGGATCGGTGAGACAAAAAACCTTCCGGAATGTAAATTATCACTAGAAAATTAGGTCCACCTAGGCAATTTACATACATGACTCAGCTCTGCTAAGATTATTTACAATTCACACATGCAGACTAGGTTTACAACATAATATGATCAAGTCGACGATGATTGTCGAATGGCACGGACACGTCAATCAAGCGCCATCCCTTTTGCGAAAAAAAAGGGGTGTACTACTATGGGAAGTTGACACATAATGGTCAACACACTCCAATTGCACTCACACCCTGAAGAGCTATATGTTTGACTCAAGATTCTTATGGCCAATTTCTGCAAATTTGGTGTCCTTGCACCATAGCTTCGCCACCAAATATCTACAACAAAATAAAGAAATAAAAAATTCAAAAGCTTAAAACATAATTAAACTTTCAAATAAAAGTTACATAATTGAATTTAAAAAAAATAGAATTATAAGTAAGGAAATTGAAAATTCTAAATTCTAAATTCTAATGAGTGATGACTTGTCACTTACGTGGTATGAAGAGGGACCTTTCCCTAATAGCATCATCAAAGCCAAATAGGCCAACACAATCCCGATAAAACTGTATCTCGCGATTGATTTTGTCACGAAGCTCAAGATCAGGTACCATCCTATGAATACAGGAATGGAGCTCTTCCATCACCTCGCCATCAAAATCAAAGCCGCATTTGTATGAAAATGCAGGGTTGAGGAAGAGTGTAGCTGTATGAATAGGTCAATGAAGCATCCCTGTCCACCGACTATCAATCACATCCCATAACATCATATGCCTATCAAGGCTAGCAGAACCCTTGTCTGTATAATAAGAACGAATGGCCTCCTTGGCCCTATCCATGGCCTCATACAAATAAGCCATTGCAGGCTTCTCCCCATCTACCAATCTGAGAACCTTTACTATAGGTTCACTAACTGAGCATGCTTCTTCTACTCCATGCCAAAACGTCTCAGAGTACACCATTTTTGCAATGGCTTTCCCATCCTGTCTTTTGTTGTATCTACAATTACGCCAGTCATCAGACACAAACATTTGCTTCAACTCGAACTGACATCGAAGCAAAGACCTGAAGAGTAATAAAGTTTGTGGCAAAACGTGTGATCGTAGGACGCCGCAACTCCTTGTTTCTAGTGAACTTCCTCACGAGGCTAAGAACAAAAGCATGGTTATAAATAAACTTGGGGACGCTCCTAGCCATATCAACTGCCTCCTTGATGGAGAGTTTCCCCATATCCTCAAGCAACAAATCGAGACAATGTGCTGCACACGGAGTCCAGAACAATGTGCGATGCCTCTCCATAAGCATATTTTCGGCAGACACATAATTAGTTGCATTGTCTATTATGACTTGCACCACATTCTGCACACCAATCTCCCAAATGAACCCATCTAACAACTTACATATCGTTGTTGCATCGTTGATATGTTATGATGCATCCACTGGTTTAATAAACATGGTACCTTTAGGACAATGTACCAAGAAATTTAGAAGGATCCTACCCTTCCTATCTGTCCAACCATCAGACAGCACTGTGCATCCAGTAACTTCCCATGTTTTTTTCAACTCCGCCAATCTAGAGTTGATGTCCTGCTTTTCTGCTTGAAGAATTGGCCCCCGCAACTCCTCATATGTAGCACTTTTGTACCCTAGGCCCACAACAGCAATAGCATCACACATTGGCTGCCAAAATGGATTAGTTTTGGTGATGCTGAGAGGTAAGTCGCTCCAGAAAAGACACCTCCCCATGACTCTATCTGCTTCTTGCTTCTCCTTTTTTTTTACAAGTGATTTTATGCCAGGTTGTGATCCATGTTTTGTTCGTGGAACAAAAAATGATGACCTCGCACTAGCAGTAGCAGGTGATGTTGTGGAGCCCCTCCCACTACCTCAGCATCAAAATCAGAAGAAGATATCCCGAAAGATCTACCTACACGTTCAGCCTTGTTTCTTTCTGTCTCTTCCTTCTTTCTATCTTTTTCATCAATTGCCTCAAGAGCTTTTTGTATAAGCTCCGGACTAGAAACTGTACAAATTCCAACATCATGTCCAGTGAGTCTAGCCAGATGGTATTTCAATCGTGTAACCCCTTCTGTCATCCTCGTCCCACACAATTTGCATGTAAGATATGCTCGATTTGTCCCACCATCAAGCTCCCCATACTCCCAAAATGGGTCCAAGGCTTTTGGCATATTTGAATTTTGTTGTGAGCTAACTCAAACCTAGGGCACCAAAAATAAAAATTGGAATTAATAAGTAATAACCACCTCATTTTACAAAATATGTTTTTTGCTACATTATTTGCAATGTGAATTCAATGAAAAACCATAAATGACAATAAGAGGGTGCATTTGAAAGTTTAAAAAAAAATGGAGTTTGCTCTCCAAATATGGAGAAACCCCTTGCATTCTTGATGGGGTCAAATATCATGTCGTACCACATATTGCTGAAAAGAACACGACAAAGGAGATGTGGGATACTTTGAAGACCTTGTATCAGGGCTCTTCTATGCAATAGAAGATGCTATTGGAGAATCAGTTGCGGTCGTATCAGATGTAGAAGGGAAAGCAGATAGAGTCGTTCCTCCTCAGATTGCAGGAGATTCGTAACCAACTTACTTCTATAGGGTCTACACCGGATCCGGTGTTTATGGTGAGGACTGTCCTAAAGGCAGTCTCCGAGGAGTGGGAGACATTTGTCCAAAGTATTTTGGGCAAGGCTACTCTTCCAGGATGGGAGGAGATGTGGGCAACGCTTCCCCAAGAAGAGATCAGAAGGTTGACCAAGGCAGGGAGTAGTGGCAAGGGAAGTCGAATCAAGAAATAGGAGGAGGAGGATACGGCTCTAGCATCTACAGAACATCAAGTGAAGAGGAAGAAGAAAGACATCTCCAAGGTGAAGTGCTTCCATTGTGGGGAGTTGGGACATTATGCATCCCAATGTCCAAGGAAGAAAAACAAGGGAGAGGCTTCCAACTCCAAGGCAACTCCAGCTAAGGCGAAGAAAGAGGTCAAGATTGATGACAACTGTGCCATGAGTGCTCATGCACCTCTAGAGAAGAGGTGGGGAGACATCGAGTTGTAGTCAGGAGGACTACATTCTAGGGGCAGGATCCTTGAGGTACACAAACTCTTGGATCACATCCGGCTACGGGAGCCCTTAACGACAATAGCATGATGACAGAGGTCGGGTGGAGGAAAG
This sequence comes from Pinus taeda, assembly GCA_000404065.3. Classification (NCBI taxonomy): domain Eukaryota; kingdom Viridiplantae; phylum Streptophyta; class Pinopsida; order Pinales; family Pinaceae; genus Pinus; species Pinus taeda. Next base: position 37,341 of record APFE031744423.1, on the reverse strand, counting down.
TGCAGTGGAGCAGCAAGGCAGTGCTTGGGTGTAGAAATCTGAGGCAGCGCAGTGGAGGTTGCAGTAATGCGAGAGGCACAAAGGTGTGTGCAGCAGTGCAGTGGCAGCAGAGGGAGCACATGATAGCAGCAAAGGCAACTTCAGTTTCATGAGGTTTCTAGATTGACTGGGATGTCAGTATTTGGAGAAGTCAGTTACCTACTTCTCGATAACTGATTTGCAGTGCAGTAGTTAGCAGTGGCAGTGCTAGAGGCAACATGGGCAGCATATTGAGAGGAAGTTGCAGTACAGATGTAGCAGTGGCAGTGGCAGTGTCATGGGCAGCAATACAGGAAGCAGCAGTGCAGATGATGTGAGGCAACAGGCCAAGCATCAACACAGGTACCGGTGCAGAGAATCAGTGTGATATTTTAGAGATGGAGCATTACTAAAACACATTCCTCGCTAAGAGGGAGTGTTGATTGTGGTAGCATCGAATGTGCTCTAGCCATGAAAATTGGTGGAGAGGCTAAAGCAAATGAGGTCTCCAAAACCCAGAAATTGTTTGGAGAAATTCTATCCAAATGGGGAGATATTAAAATAATTAATATTTTTAATGTGGTTCCTAAGTCTAAACTTAGGAAAATTAAAATATTAATGGGTATTAATATAAAACTGGGTGAGAATGTTCTAAATGACATGGATCAAGCCAAATCTAATCTTAGTCGTTGATTAGGGACTTAATCTCAGTCGTTGAAGACTCAACAGGAAAAGTATAAGAGGAGGCTTGAGGGTTAGTTGGAGACACACCGAATTGATCAGTCGGATCGATTTTTTGGAGTGGGGTTTACTGAGAGAATCGAACCACTGATCTGTTGCAGCAAGGGGCAGTTTGGCACGAAGCCAAGAATACATAGCAGAGAGGCAGAGATAGTGCCAGAGAGATAGCATAGAGCCTGGGAAGGCTGACGCAGAGGCAGGAGGGAGCGATGCAAAGGAAGCTGGGAGCTACGCAGAGGCTGAAGAGGCCAGCGTGGGTGACGCAAAGGGTCTGAGGGCTAACACAGAGGCTTCAGTAGCTACGCAAAGGCTAGCAGAGCTAACACGAGGCCAAGAGACAGCGTCAGGAGAATTTTCGTGGGGCAGACTGAGTGCTGGTGAGCCAGGAAAGGTGACGCAGAGCAACAGAGAAGCTTGGAGCATCTTTCGTTGTCCAGCAAAGGAGCTTCCATTGTTGCTGCAAGATTGTTCATCCGATAATTTATCAGCAGGGATATCTGTCTCCAAGGAGAGGCACTACTACCGAGGGCATTCTCTGTTGGGTGAGCCATTTCTAGCACCCTAGATGTATTCAAAAACTGCATAATAATAAAACTCGTCTCTGTTGCACCGGTTTTCCCGCATTGGGTTTTTCCGAGGATGATTGTCCAAAAATGACGGTGTCCCTTGTGTGATTGTCTCAGTTATTTCAGTTGCCAATTTGTATATGAGTTAAGGCTGCATTTGTGTTTATTTCATTATTTATACTTATAAATAATTTGTTAATGGAATAAACAAGTAGGAGAAATTAGACCAGATAATGCAATAGGGATTTCTAGCATGTCAAACTTAGAAATTTCAACAGTTCCAAACGAGGAGACATTGAAGCAAAAAAAAGAGATCAATTCTTTTTCATTAGCAAGCTTTTGGGACAAAGGTTTTTGAGGAAGGCAATGTTATAATAAAATATAATATATATATAAATAATATAAATATAAATAATGATGATAATTGTAATAATGATTAGTTTATTAGTTATTAGTATTAAAGAAGCATGTCTAAATGGGACATGACCTTCCATGAAGAGGTCCCTAGCTAGGGTATATAAGCTGGCCCTCACTCTCATTTGTAACATATTCTCATTCATACATTTTAATATATATTCTTGTATCCTCAATGAAAATCTACATATTAAAAGTCTTTTGGAGTGTCTAACCTACTATAACGAACCTTGTCCGTTACAATACCACACCTAAATCATTGATTTATTCATTCTAAGTGATTCCCTTCCTACTGGGACTCCTCCCATCAATGAAAGCCTGTAGTGAGCAGGGGACCTTGACTGAGGTGACAGTAGGTCATTGTCCCATTGTTGTCACTTAGTCTATTAGTTGTTCCTTAGGTTTTCCCCTCCTAGGGATCTACTAGATTGTGTGGTCACAGGACCATTTCTAAGTGCTGATTTCATATATTAACATGCAAATTTTAAGTGATTTTCAATGCATAAACAATATGGACACCCCCTTGAGATTGGAAAAGCACCAATCCAAATGGAAAAGCAATTAGCTAGGGACCTTTGGGCTGATTGCTTATCAGTTATTGGTTTTCCATGCTTGAGGTCATGGAATTCTTGCTATCCTGTGGTGCAGATTTAAATGATGACAGGTCCTTAAGGCAAGATTGGTGTCTTCTGACTTAGTGGACAGATGAGTTTGCTAACTTCATAGTGTGTGTTCCATTTGGATTTCTTATAAGATACAAGCTTTTGCTTGGTTAGTGTTGTATCACGGGATCCCATTCGAGTGCTTGTTTGGCCAAGAGTGGGCCTTCAGATTGCCTTTTCCCTATTTGTCACCATTCGGAGATAGTGGGGCACATCTTCTGGGAGTGTCAGTTTGCTCAAAGTTGCTGAAGGTATTTGCAAAATTGCAAGATCTGTATTCAAATCTGTTTTAGGGCACGGTTTATTGGCATGCTGCCTTGTTTGGTGATTGTTAGTCCCTGGTTCATTCCGCCTTCATGAGGATTTGGCATGGCTTGAGGATTTCAACCTTACAATTTCTTTGAAAATCAAGTCTAAATCTGTTTTTGAGTGTGAGTTAGCTCACTGCCTGCTTTTTGTACTATGTAGCTTGATGAGGTACACCATCAGCTCCTACCTAAGGGTGCACTTCGATCACAGATGCTCAATCCCCCTAGGTTATTCTGATTTTATTTGTTCTAAAAGCATTACAGAAGTGGTTATTATGTCCAAAGTATATTCTCTTCTTCTTTTGCTTTAAAATTTGTAACTCTTTTTCTGTAAATATAACACATATTTTTCCAAAAAAAAATGCATTAACATAAAGCAGCATAGAAAGAATTTGAAGAAGATAAAAGTTGCCCTTTAATCTATCAAATAAGTAAACTTCTCAGATATAATTTTCTAGCCAACAGAAAATGCCAACTATGGCATATGTAGGGATTTGCTAAATTTGTGAAGAAAGATTAACAATGATTACGCATGCAATTCTTCTAAAGCTACAGCACGATAAGGCATCTACTTCAAGCAGAAATCTTACCTCTGGGATGCAGTATTCCATTCCCATCAACCATAAGTAACTGTTAATATCAACAACAAATCTAAGTGTTTGAACAAAACTCATCACCCAAAGTAAAGGCTATTGCCACAAAAATCTAATTGCTTGATGAACACAGAAACAACAATAAAATTAATTACATAAACATAATATAGCATGCCGAGACATGTTCCTAGGATTTTCTATATTGATAACCTATTACAGTTTATCAAAGTACATGGCTCACTATCAGCCATCATGTCCCAAACATACGGTTCAACTCAGTGCATCACTTAAAAGTATTTTCACTGTGACTTGCAATAATGTATTCAGCATACATGCATGAGTAACATCTAGGGGCCACAGTTAATAATAGATAGGCAATATTTATCATTATAGTTCTGTTGACCCTGCCGCCGGCACCTACCTACAAGTCAATGAGAAAAGCCTTCAACCCCACAAGGAGTGGTTGGTGGTACGGAACTCAGAGAAGGGGCTGTCACACTAATCCCAACTCTCTCCGTTTGAGCTATCTCCTAGGCTAGCTAAGGGGGGTGGTCCCTAATGAAAAGATGAGTTAAAAACAAAGATGTGAGTTTCTAGGAGAATTGTTAAAGTAAAATAGATTATTTATCTAAGATCTATAAGCAAAACCTGACATGAGCAATAGCCATTAACACATGAGATAAGCATGAAACACATAAACAACCAGTGCCTTCAAAGCGTTGCTCTTTAAGAAATGAAATTTTTTTATTTTACTTTTTATTTGCTTAGAATGAAGTCAAATGCTTTCAAATGAAAGAAGAAAATATGTGATAATTTTTCAAAATAGAAAATAAGCGAAGGGCTCAGGAAACCCCCTCTTGAGTAAATCTTTAAATGTCTTATGAAATTGCTGGCTTGAACAACTTGTGGGACCTTTGATATCGTTGGAGGTGACTATTCTGACCGAAGAAGTCCTCACACTCCAATAGAGCTGGCAACCTATCCCTTGAAAACACAAAAATGCTTGCAAACCAATTGTTAGTGCAAAAGAGACTTGGCATATAGAGACCAAGTTGAGCTTGTCATTCAATCGAGAATGACAAGCTACAACAAGTGTACAAAATATACCAAGCCCAAAGGAGATTTGAGATAGCTGCAAATCTCTCCTCCCTAGACAATAATGACCTCAGGCAAATGCACAAAGAAAAACAACTAGATAGCAAATATGAAATCAAATGAATATCAAACGACACAGGTATACCTCATCAACTAAAGCATGCGCCACAAAAGAAGCCAGTAACCCCAAAGACTTTTATTTATTTATGTGAAAGCTGAGTACAAAATCCAGCAGAGTCTCCGCCAGTCCAATAGCTCGTTCTATCCTTGTACAATAAGAGCCCAAGGCTCATATAAATAAAAAAATGGGAGAAGATCCCAATGCCAAAAGACCATGACAAGTGTAACTTGATGACAATCCCAATGAAAAAACGAATTTGTACAAGTGGCTTAGAGGACTGTCCATGTGTCTCCAAACTGCTGTAGGATTGAATGCCAACGTAACTGCTGTATGGTATGCTGAGCTAACTGCCACGTTAACTGCTGTATGATTGTTTGACTTGCCTACGTAACATGCTGTAGCTTTGCTGACCTGCGTGTAACTTTGCTTTGACTGCCCACGTATACTTTGCTGACTGCCTCTAATTCTGCGTACGGATTGCTCTGTCCAGCGTGAAGGTAGCTGTGGGCCTGCGTATATACCTTAGTTGATTGGCTGTGGACTGCTGTGGCCTACGTGGATACCTGTTGCAAACCATGTATTTTTGCTGCCCACTTAACTATGTGCTGCCCACGTAAACTTGAGTAATATGCTGATACGTATGCGTATTTTCTGATTGGGCTGCTGAGTTATGCGTAGATCATGGTGGGCTGAGGTGGGTCCCACATGCCACTCATTTACTTTAATCCTAAATTTGATTTAACTTAAAACAAAAATGACCTTCAGCACTTCAACGTGGAACTTTGTTGACTTTGACTTTTTTTTACTTTCTTTGACTTGAGTTGAAACTTTATGTGGTGGGCCCCACATTGCTTGCCACATCACCCTTGATCCTCTGCTTGACTTCCATGTCAAAATTTGACTTATTTTGACTTTGGAAAAATTTATAAATTTTTCCAATTATTTATTTTTTTGAATTTCTTCATTTTTGCTACTGTCACTTGAAAAATCGGCTTTGAGGGACTCTGAGTCATTTTTTGACCCCCAAAGTAGGCTCTAGGAGAATGTTGGGCCTCTGAGGATGAATTTCGAGTGGTCATACGCCCCAGAGATTTCCTAAGGCCACTTATTTATGCCTTTACATAGAAAATAATTAAAAAATTCCGTTTTGCGGGAAATTTTTAACTATTAAAAAATCCTACTTAGACCTAGCCAAATTCCACGAAACTTTTTGTGTGATCTAGTATGGTAATATACATCGACTCTAGACACTAAGATGTGTCAGGGGCTCAATCTTCAAACCGTCACCTCGGCTTTGGGGTAAAAATTAGTGAAAAAATCCAGAGAATTATCCGCCTCTGAAAAAGAAGGGATAATTAACCGGATAAAAAAAACACTCCAAGGTGTACTCGTTTGCTGATCGAGTCCCACATCCTAGGCCTTTTACAAATTCAAGAAAATCCTCATACTAGCATCACTTATTACAATTCCCCGCAGGGTGTGGAATCTGGGTACAAAGAAGAAAAGTGATGAGAAGATAAAGGTAGAGTTAAAAAACTCTATTGACTGATGACATCTGATGGTACAAGTGTCCTCTGGATCATCCTTGGGCATGGAGTCTTCACATAATCATCAGGTGCTACTCCAGTAGTCAACAGGGCCTTTTTATGGTCTCGCAACTTTGTGACTCAAATTCTTCAAGGATTACATAGAAACCATTTCCCCTTTGGGATTCTTATGTATAGGATACCTCTTGTTAAGGGATATTTTACAAACCTAGGTCTAGGTATGCCCCAACCTTTCTTACAGAGCCAATCACCTTGCTTTCAAAGCATGTAAATCAATTATGTGAGCCTCTCTTGTGAATAGGCTATAGGAATCACTCCATATCCTATCATTGATCTATCTATCCTTGTGATTTCTCTCGTATCGAGACTCCTCCCATCGGTAAAATCCATAAAGAGCAAGGAGCTTTAGCTGAGGTGAAGTGGGCTATTGCTCCATTGTTTCCACTTGACCTAGTAGTTGCTCTATAGGATCCCCTCCTAGGACCCCTGCTAGTTTGAGCGGTAACAGGAGGTACCATCCAATCTATCTTGATCTCTAAGCCCAATTATGGCAATTTTTGTAAAACCTTGACTTGTGCTGGAAATCTCCCTCTTCCTTCAACTCAGCTGCTAGCTCTGCTATTCAAACTCCCTTCTCAAGTGAGAAAATCTACTGGATGCAACTGGAAATATAGGATTTTTGAACGAGAAATCCCTCTGAGAGAAATCTCCCTATGTGTGTGCACTTTCTCTTCCACCCGACATTGGTTCTACTACTGCAAACTGCTACAAAACCCTCTATACCTAGACAAGAAATTTGCTCTACGAAAATAATGAGTTGCTGCTATTCCCTTTGCCTATTGGAATCGCTATTTTGAACAAATCGAATTTTCTGCCACCTTGAAACAAAAAATCGAACCCTTGCCTAGCAATTCGCACTACTGGCTAAGCACTACGCAACCTCTAAAAATTTCGACTTGTTGCTCCCTCTCAACAACGAAATTTTTCCTCTTCTACCTCTGAGCTTCCTATTCGTCAAATATGTTGTGATACCATGTGAAAATTCCTTGAAATACCACAACCAGAAATATTTCCTCTAACTGATACTGCTGAAGAAAAAATAAGAATTGAGAAATGCTAGCACACACATAAAATTTGACACAGTTATTTTTGGACAAATGTCCTTAGAAAAACCCAATGTGGGAAAATAGGTGCAACAATCGAGGGTTTTTATTATTATATAGCAATGAGAAATTCTGAGTACAACTGGATGGCCAAATTGGCAATCCTCTACAAGATAAAATGACCACAAAAATTAGTGAGACAAATTATGCCTTACCCGACACTGATCCAGCTCCAAAACTAGCACCAACTAGGCTCCATGAAACCCCTGCGTCAGCCTCTGCACCAATGTTGCGCAGTCCCTCACATGCTTGGCCTAGATTCTGCTCTGATCAAGCTATCTAGCCCAACTCAACCTCTAAGAATGACTCACTGGCCCCTCTAGAAATTATTCCAGCCTCCAGTAACTGAATTGACCCTCTGTCTGGCCAAATCGAACTCTGCCTCTAAATCTCCTGTGCAACCTCAGTGAGGAAACTCGGTCCTCTTGTAGTTGACTCTTCGGAAATAGAAAACTTCCTCTGAACTCATTGTCATTGCCCTTCTTTGTCTCTGCGTCCCCTCTCTTACTCAAACTCTTCCGACAGAATGTTGCTCTCTAGAAAATCGAACCGCCCAAGGAAACTCACTCTCCAAGTGTATTTCTCCATCAATCCATTGACCTCTTCTTATAATCTCCAGTTGGGATTCTAACGACTAAGATTAAAACATAAATGATGGCTGAGATTATCTGCAAGTCAATCCGTGTGAGTTTCAAGAGAATTCTCACCTTTCTCAACTAATTGCTATTAATTAATCAATTTCCCTAAGTTAGACTTATGCATTTTTAATTATCGATCAATTAATTTAATTGAGTTGTTTCGATGTGGAATTCCATAAACGATTTCTGGATTTTGGAGAACTCTTGTGTTTTAGCCTCTCCACAAAGTTTCGAGACTAGAACACCATCTGATACTACAAAAACTAACACTCCCTCTTAGCAAGGAAGGTGTCCTCTCTCTAGTGCTGCACAATCTGCCACAACACTCTGTCTCTGCAACATCCTCCATACATGTTGTTGATGTCTGACCACTGTAGTTGCCTGCCACTGTCCACAAACCACTATGCTAACTCTGATTCATCTACTACAGACTGTAGCTGAACCATGCTGCATCTATGCTATTGCTAACACTGCACTGTACAATCTATATTGCTACCAACTTTGCATCTACACTGCAACCCAACTAACACTCCCTCTCAACTATTGTTTCTTCTATTACAACTACTGCAACTGAGAAGCATCCAAAATACCAAACCCACTGTGTCTCTATGCTGCAACTGTCTCTGGAGTCTCTGACTGCTACTAGCCTCTGCATTGTCCATTGGGAAATCTGTTGGAAAATTCCTTAAACCCGAGAATTCCTACTACAACACTAATGATATTTCCCCTACTTTTTAGATTTACATGAACAAGTTATTTGCAGTTTCATACGACAAACATCAAAATACATACACTGGAGCCTACACCAATTAAATTATATGTCGAGACAAGAGATTGAACAATAGAGAAAGATACTCACAAATGATACAGTTGTTTTTGGACAAACGTCCCCGAAAAAACCCAATGCGGGAAAACCGGTGCAACAGATCTGAGGGTTTTTATTATTATGCAATAGTTTTCTGAATACAACTTCTCTATGCCCTCCTAACAATCCAATTATAGAGAAATATTACTGGCATAAGAAATTAGTGAGATTACCTCACTCTACCTAGCAAGTCCCGGCTAATCCAGCAGCGGAACCAACGTGTCCCCGACTATTTCTGCACTGCACCTGTGTGGGCCTTGCGTCAGCCTCTAAGGCATTGCGTCACCTCAGCGTTGGATCGATTTCATCTCTCGAAGCTCTCACGTCAACCCTCCCGGCTCAAAATGTCAAACCCCAACAAATTTTCGAACTTCTGCTTGGAGGACTACGCTGCCTCTACATGAGCCCTTCTGGCTCAGCGTTAACCCCTCCTGGGTACTGTGCTACCTCCTTTTGGTGTTTCTCTGCCTCTTTGTTGCATATCCTTGGCTCAGGAGAAGATTCTCCAACTAAACTATCCCTGCCCCTCACTGCAAAACCTCACTATCGAAACTCTCCCTGTGTGTGTTTTCCAAATGACCCTCAAGCCTCCTTAAATAATCTTCTCGTTAACATTCAATGGCCCAGATTAGAAGCTAATCAATCGCTAAGATCATTTCTGCTTGATCCTTGTCTTCTTCTAGAAGTTACATCCACAGTTAGATTAATACCCATTAATTATTCTATTTTCCCAAGTTTAGACTTAGGGTCCCATTAAAAATAAATAATTATTTTAACAAAATTGTCTCCGAGTGGAATTTCCCAAAACGCTTTTTGTTCTTTGGAATACATGAGTCCAAGATTCCTTGCAAAATTTGAGACTTAGAGCACTTCTGATGCTGCCAGAAATCAACACTCCCTCTTAGTGAGGAATGTGCTCTATGCCTCCCACTGAAGCATCACTTTGACTTCATAACATCGTCCACTGTGTTGTTGATGTCTGACATGATGTCTGTTGTCGCACAGATTTCCACGACAATACTTAGATCCAGGGTTGTCACCCTGATCCCCGATTTCTGCGTTTAAGCTTGTCTCCTGCGGCTAAGGGGGGTAGACCTTATGGGACGATGGATGACCAACTGTGGACCAATTGGTTTGGGAGACACGAGGGAAAACAAGCACTAATGCTTCCAGGAATATGAGTTTATTAACAATCATTTACCACTAAATAACTCAAACAAAGGTTAACTTCTGCCAAATCCGAGATAATTAATAAATGCTCAATGGCTAACGATATTCCAGCAATTAAAATTTGAAAGATTAAGTGCTTTAAATAAACACGTAATTTTAAATGCTAACCAGAGATCGCATTCATATAGCTAATCTTTAAATGATCATTCAAGCATGTTTAACCACATGAAAATGATAAACATTAATTCCACATCAAAATTTTAGCAGAAAAAGATATATCGCAAAAATGACAACCCCTTGAGCCAAGGCTGAATCTGTCAAAAAAATTTCCAAAAAATTATTATTATTATTATTTTTATTTATTGTTAAGATTTTCTAACTAAAAATGCAATAAAACTAAAATCAGATAAAACTAAATAGATCTAATATCTAATCTAAAGTTTTAAAAGGAACCTTTTGATTTTTTATATTTTTATAAATGAAACAAAAAATGAACAAAGAAAAATGTCTAACTCTAAAAAAAAACTAAGTCCTAAACTATGGGCTAAAAAATGAAAATCGATTATTTTTATTTATTTATTTATTTTCCTTTTTTTTATTATATATATTTTTTTATGATTTTTATATTATATGATTTATTGAAGAAAAATAAAAATAAAACAAAAACTTAAATTCTAAATACTCTAAATGAAAATTTATACAGTTAAAAAAAAAAAAAAAAAAGCTACTCTAGCGTTAAAGGAATGAACACGTGATCTATAACTAAAATTAAATCTAAATCTAACTAAAATTTGAATTTAAATGAAATAGAACTTTTTGAAATAAAAATGACGCTATAGATCCATATGCCCACAAACCTACGTAAATAAAACCAGAAAAAGAACACGCCCTTTTTTATTTTTCTTTGCAGGTTGAAGGCGATGAGGAAGGGAGAGAAAACGCACATGTAAGGTTTGCGGACATGGAGCTCGATGGCAAAGGGAGGAGACTGCGGCTGAGGGAAAAACACGGGCAGAGAAGCGATGATCAATGGCAGCAAGGATGAAGGATGCAAATTAAGATGCAGATGGGTTTCATGCAAGGGGATGGGCAAGCGAGGGATGACGGTTTTCTTTGCAACAGAAATGCAGCACGCAGGTGGGCAGCATGGGACATGCAGGCTGCGTTTTGAGTTTTTGCTTGTTGCGTGAACACAATAAGAAAGCCAACGCTTGCTTGTTGTTTGCGGGTGTGCCTGTGCAGGTCAGCGGAAGAATTGAAGAACGATGGCAGGCAAAGAACAAGGCTGCGGATGGAAAGAACAAGGCAACGGCAGCAGGACGGTAAAGAATGAGGCCGCTGGATTTTTTTGTGTGATTAGAGACAGCAGGCAGCGTTGAGTGCTGTAATTGCATAAACTTATCTAAGATAGAACGCAGATCTCCCTAAAAAAATTTAAAATGCCCCTGAAATTTCCAGATTATATTTCTGCTTGAAATTTAGCAGCGAAACCTTCAAAAAAAACTTTTGAAATAAGATTTATATGTTCAACTTCAGATTTAGTATTTGCAACTCGTGCAATATCACATTTAGATAAACAAAATTTTAAAAGCCTGGACTAGAGAAATGATGCACCTGTAAAGGCTAGTTTCTAGGGCTAGATCTGGCTTCCCACAAAGGTTTCTTCTCAGACCTGCAACCTGTAATGGAAAGATAAACATCCAGAGAATATATATGCAAGGACTAAAACTGAAACCCTACAAACCAGCTACAATATTTACAGTTTCATGACTCTACAACAGCCAGATTGTCAGTAATCCTCAATAATATTTTCAGAATATCATATTTACTATGAGATACTTCAGAAATCTCACATGCAATTCAAAAAAAAATAAATAAATAAACTTTAAATGTCAGACCCAGAATCGAAATTGGTTGGGCTCTACAAGAAAATGCTTTGCGGGAACTCGTTGGTTCAGCCGAGAACTTCCCCAAACACCCGCTAAATTTTTCAATAAGGGTTTCCTGCACAACTCACTTCAACCATCAATAAAGAAGGAAAAAAGGGTATTAAATTCTAGATGCAATGGAGATACCTGCCATTATTTCAGAAATTATATTACCATTCAATCCCTAGTAAGTGAACAAGATACATGTGTTCAACAATACTCTACATCAAGCTATTACTAATGGGTGAAAATAAAATTATGCAGAAAATAAAACAACTCACAATGCTTCAGGAGAGTAACACCAGCAAGATTTCAACCCCAAAGTCTTTCTTTATTGCACTAGAAAAAGTTTACAAGAGAGTTTTCTTTAGCACAAGACTCACAAATCGAATGAATTTGAATGACCCCTAGCACCCTATTTAAAGGAAAAATTCCCAACGGCTAGTTTGAGTGATCCATGTCAAACTAATCTCAACCATTGATGAGGATTAAAATCCCGTTTAATCTCATCCGTCGAAATTTTAAATGCATTTTAATATATTAAAAGATTAAAACTTTGCATTTTTCTTTTTCCAAACTTTTGAATTATTATATTTTATTAAATTTTTTTTATTATTTTTTTAACTTAATTTTTTTTTATTTTTTAATTATTATTATTTTTTAATTTTTTTAATTAATTAATAATTATTTTTTTTTTATCCTCGAACTTAGCCTTTGGAAAAATCACCTAGGACCTAGGACTTAGGACTTATGAGGGGATTAAAACATTTTCTAACCCTCAAGATACTTTACATCATGACTTTTACAATTTTACATCTCAAGGGGGAAAACCCATTTGACATAGACCTTCATAGACCACCCAGTCTTGCGACACAAATATAATCTAGTAGATCAACACGCTAGGATTCCCCTAAGATTCTAATGACAAAATTCATTTCGGCTTTGGGGTTAGGCTGAAGGAAAACTCTTCTGATCATAGATCGGTGAGACAAAAAACCTTCCGAAACGTTTATCACTAGAAAAATTGGTCCACCTAGGCAATTTACATACAAGACTCAGATCTGCTAAGATTATTTACAATTTACACATGCAGACTGGGTTTACAGTATAACATGATCGGGCTGATGATGACAGTCGAATGGCATGGACACATCGATCAAGCGCTATCCCTTTTGCGAAAAAGGGGGTGTACTGCTATGGGTAGTTGACATGTAGTGGTCAACAATGTCTATCAACCATTGCACAAATACTGCATCTGTACTACTGCTAACCTTGCCACTATCAACACTGCATCCGTACTGCAACTCCCTCTGAAATTCTGCATCCATGCTGCTACTGGCAATGCCACTACAAACTGTTGTTGCTACTGCTACTGCATCAACAACAAAAAACATCCCAAATTTCTGAACAAGTGTTCAACATAGATGCATCCCGATGCTAAATATTTGATTGCTTCTAGTCTCACGTTGTCCCTCTGAAGCCATCGTGCTGTTGCTGCTACTGCACTGTGCCTCCCTGCACTTCTACAACTATGCTGTACGCTGCTTACACTTAGCATTCTAGCCACTGCATTTGTCGCTCCAACACTCTTCACCACCATCTGACACATTGTCCATCCTATTATTCTTGATCTAGCTCCTGTAGCTAGAATTGATTCGACAGGTGGGCTCCTCAAGGATTATGCCCGTCTGTAGCCCTTTCGAACTATAGCTCCAAATCAACCCACTTCCCTCTTGGAGGTATCTTGGCTATCATGGAAAACTCCTCCTCGATCTTCGCGGGCGCAACCTTCAGATCGTGCTTCTCATCTTTGTCCTTCTTCTTGAGAGGACATTGTGTGTTGAGAATGCAACAAGATGATGGAGCTTAGTGAAAAGAAGTCGCCTTCACTAAGTGGGTCTGCAGGCTATTTTTGGCGCAAAGTCTATTTTTAGACTATGTCTATGTTTAGACATATGGATCATGTCTATGAGTTGCAGGATGCTATTTGTGAATGATTGGTCATGTTGGGAAAAATAGATGGACTTCTATTTTTGGATCACAGCGGTGTGATCAGAGTCTATTTTTAGACTGCAGGCTAAAAATAGAAATAATCAAATATTATTAGCCCTTAGTAATATTTGGACTCTAAACTTTATCTTATTCTCTTGGAGCACTTCAGTTGGAGCTATAGATGTGGCACATGCAACTACCTGAAGGAATCACGTGGTTACCTATGGGTTGACTAAGCTATTGCATGAAGGACTTCAATTAGAACTCAAGTGGTTGAGTTCTGTGGAGTTAGATGAGCAGTTAATGGAGTTGTGTTCAGTTTGACTTAGTTGAACTAGTTGTATTTAGTCTAACTAGCCAATAGACTAAGTGATGAGTTGTGTGAATTAGTTATTAATTATTTCACTAATTATTAACTCATAATGCAACTGAAGAATACATCAGTTAACTTAGTGCATGGACAGTTCAGTGGGGACTAGTGTTAGAGGTAAGTGAAAGGGTGAGTTGTGACTATCAGTTGTGCATGAGATCTTGCACAATCAATGGATTGAGTATGCCCATGAAAATTGCGCAGTAGATGCCCAGTGATATAGCCTGTGCTCATGTGATTTCCTGTGTGAGTGATTTTCCAAGGTAAATAGAACTTGGAACGAGTTTGGATTCATTCATTCTCATGCAGGTATTGTGCAGTGGAGGCAGGCAAGCAGCGGAGGAGATTT
>APFE031744423.1:0-22365 GCA_000404065.3 Pinus taeda | reverse complement strand
AGATCAGATCTGAGTTGTATTGTGTGTAACAGGTGGAGATAGTATTGAGTACTTGTGAGGAGTATTGTACTATGTATTTTTACATGTTCTCAATCATTATAATATACAGATAATGTGGGGTTTTCAGTTGTATGCTTTCCCTAGGTTACATACTGTGTTAATGTGCGCATGCGATTGATGTTTCATTGTTTTTAATGCTGCTAAATTGATGATCAACGTAGAGGAGGTTATGTATTATGCATGTATTCCGCAATAGTGTATAATCGGGATAATCTCTGTGAATATGTGTCATATTATTCAAAATTTCTACAAGTCCAAATCAGCGAGAAGATAGTCCAATCTACATTCATATTGCAAGATCTATCAGGAAAGAGAGATTCTCTTCCTGTCAATGGGCTTATTTTGAAAAAATTCTTTAATTGAGGAGGTAACCCCTTCTCACTTTGTAAATATTTAATTTTCAGCTATATTTGTGTGAATAATTAGTTATTTTCGGCAATAGGAAATAAAAGTTGTAAATAGCCTTCTATTGGTCTTTAATATATTGAAAAAGTCACTCAAAAGAAAATAGTTTTAATATTTACTTTTGATAGATGAAAGCCTTGAAGGAAAAGGAAAACTCTTTTCATTTTTGTGAAATCTTCTCAAAACTTGAAAATACTGTAAATCATTCTAAAGTTCTAGAAGCCTAAAAAAGGTTATCAATACAAAGCAAAGACTGATTCAATCTCAGCATCTTCAACTCTCAAAATTGTCATCCATGTTTTTTTAAGGAGAAAATTATTCACTCCATCCATCAAAGTTTATGATTTTTTAGAGTGTAATTTTAAAATATATTTGATATAAAAGATAAGAGGTCTTATCACAAGCCTGCTTACCATGTTCATAGGGGACTAGTTCAACTAACATTACCAACACTGTATACCAAAACAGGGTAATGGATTATAATTATAAGACAAGGGGTCTCATCACAAGCCAGCTTGTTCAGTTAAATTACAACCAGTGAATGGCATTGTCAACAGCTGGCCACCAAACTAAGACAATGGCTTTTTATCTTATAAAATAAAGAAGTAGGGAAAAAAGAAAATGAAATACAAAAAATATGGAAACATATCTTTTGGATTCATTCTTTTAAATTATACTCTGAAATGGATGGAACAATGAATAATTAAATGGTTAAAAGGTAACCTTGCCGAGACTATGGACGTTTGTTGGCAGCAGTGGCTCTACCTATGACAAAGGAGTCATTATACAAGCTAAGTTGGAGAAGTCTTTTGTTTTATCATTATCAACCAATTAAGGTTTACTTAAAACTTAGAATGTATTTAATATTGAGATGAGAAAGAGATAGCAAAAACAATTTTCATTATATTCAGAATTTATGATTATCTAGTTATAGTAGATTTTCTCTATCTATTAAGGTTTTCAGATTAAGAAAGTTAAAGTATTATATTACTTTCTCAGAGATAACTATTTCTCCCAGTAAATCGCCAATTGTTGTGCTGTACAACAACCCCCCATTTTTATAAAAATTTTATACAAAAGCTTAATATCAAATGGGTCCCTCTTAAATAAACTTAGTTAGATGTGTGAATAAAATGGTATTTACCTCATCACAAGAAAAACTCTTATTAAAAGGCCCAATGTGAATAAATCATTTTATAAAGCCTTTTGATAGAAAACAAAGTGTTTCTTTTAAAAATATTGTAAATAATTCTATATTTCCGATAAAGCGATCAGAGATCGCATATCGAAATAACAAAGGGAACACACATAAAAGCAAGAACTCACCCAATTCTCCAATCCGAAAAGGAAATCGCAATTGGCAATCAGGGAAATCAAATGCCAAAGGTACATGAAACAAAGCCTCCTCAACTCCTCCGATCCGCTTAAAAGTATTCGCAATCGGCAATCAGCCATGTCAATGATAAAGGGACATATGTAATAACCTCATCAAATCTCCTGATGCGATAAGGAAATCGCAATCGGCAATTGGCGGAGTCATATGGCAAAGGGATAAAGCATAAGCCAAATCTCGACTGCGATTAATTAATTGGGCATGCATCTCAAAAGGTAAATATACGCTAAAAAACAGTTTGCATGCACAATGCCTCACTCCATTATATTATAATATTACCTTTTGGCAATCAGAGATATTCATTGCAAGTGCTAAAGCCCTTCCCTTTGACACTCCCGATTTCCGATTTGCGATTTATCACCGATCGCTGATCAATGAAATCTAAAGCATGCTTGTAATAATCATTCGGTATACGATCGACAAGATGGGCATTTATGGTATTATTTATCATGATTGGCAGTTCGAACGGCTATTTAATATTACAGTTAATGATAGATCCTTTAAAAGATTTTATCCGTGGTAATCCTTAACTATATTTCATTTATCATATGCCAATCAACGTAATTCTATTCATTGTCATATTGGCTTGCAACAGCACTTTCTCTATATCACGATTTGCAACTGTTTGTGCAGAGTTCCTCTGAACCTAGAAACCCAGAGAAAATGGGGAAGAAATCAAAGAAGTCCACAGCCACTCCTGCAGCCAAAGAACCAGAACCAAGAAAGAAAGGATTAATCTCAGATACGACATGTCTTGGTCTGGGAAACACTAGCTGGGAAAGCATTTATAATCTGATAGAAGCAGAGGAGCCCAAAGAATTATTAGAGGAAGCCACAACTGATTCAACTAACAAGTCAGAGGGAACTCTTAAGGAATTAGCTTGTTCTTATCTTCACAGGATAGCAGCACGAGCTAAAATCCTGCCATAAATTGATGTGGTAAGATGGGTGGTAGAGAAAATTCCAGTGTCTGATAGAACATTTTCCATGGTAGATGGAAAGATATTCGGCTCATTCCAGCTTGAGGATCTCGGGCAAATGTACCATTTACGTCCACCTGAGAAGCGATACAACAAGGCGTTCCTAGAAGCATTTGTAAAGGAAAACGACTCAGAGTCAGCCCCGATAAAGCAATGGAGGCATTTCCCAAAGAAACACAAGCACGAGTCATCGGGTAAGTACTCTGTTGACTCATTAGTTTCCCCTTATTGCTATGCTGGAGCTATGATGTGTAGATTATGGGGACAACATGATTTTGCCAAATTCACTATAGAAATGGCCCCCCTAATGGAAGCTGCAATCAATGGTTATATTATGGATTGGGCAAATGTTTTATCCGATAAACTAGTCACAGCGATTTTAGAGTACATAACAAATGCACATAAAACTTCCCAGACCATCCCCCCTTTCCACTACAGTGCATATATTATGGATACTATCTGCTTTAATTCTGAATACCCAGTACTCGGATGGAAGTGGACTGCCAAAGATCCAAATCTGATCCATATTTACCACAAGCAGTTATGTAAAGCACACTACAAAAATCACTTGTAGATTATGGGCAATGGTTTTATTTTACCTATATATTATTCTATTTTCAATAAGCCTGCCCCTAGGATATCCCAGGAAGCATAAATTGACTTGACAACAATAGGTAGTTGGTTCGGGGAGGAAAAATTTACTTATGTAAGGCTGTTTGGTAGCCTCACTAAACCCCATGTTCTCCCCCTATATGTGCCTGATAAATGGTTAGCTCGGGAATTGGCTTATCAAATAACAGTGGAAGTGACATCCAGAACCCTTAGGGATTCAAAGAAACACATGTGGCTTATATTTCCCTTACGATGTGGCATTTTCACTTTGCATGACTACAAGCATGCAGAGAAATAGGCAAAAAAGATTCAAATTCTGAATGTTGTCACAATTCCGAACAGACAATATGATCCAAGACAGGTTGCTTATAACGTCACATCTCAAGCCAAACTTGCTATTTGATCATGAAGCAGATGACTTCAATGATTTATTTGCCTCAGCTGAATCATTATTTGAAGTTAAAGGATTGGTTAGAATCAGGTATCAAGATGAAGGGTTAGAAACGTTCAATAGGCTCAGAGACTAGAGGTTGCAAACTCTTCCTTTAGACCTATTAGCCACAACCCCTACAGTTCAGCCATCCAGTCAAACTGAACAGAAAGCTATTGATAAGACTCCTATAGTGGAAAAGATCTCTGAAAAAGAAAAAAAACACCAAAACAGGAGCAGGAACAAGGAAAAAGCAGTGAACTCA
Organism: Pinus taeda; assembly: GCA_000404065.3. NCBI lineage: Eukaryota > Viridiplantae > Streptophyta > Pinopsida > Pinales > Pinaceae > Pinus > Pinus taeda. The sequence continues at coordinate 18,220 of APFE031744423.1, read as the reverse complement.
TTGATTTAGATATTCATATTGATCCCAAACTACTCAAAGAATGGCCACAGTTCGACTCAATCATCAGCAATACTGAGAGTCTACAAGGATTTAGCACACCTGAAATGACAACTGGTCAGAAGACAACAACTAATACAGTTCCGATTGAAGGAACTAGCAGCCCACCCATGACTCAAAAGGATGTAGAGATGATTCCAAAGAACTCATCCGATGAAATTGTTCTACATGTAGAAGAAATACCACCCTTGGATGTCTTCTACAATCCTAAGCATAGGGTTGTAATAAAGAGACAAAGGAAAAAGAGAAAACTTGATCAATCTTCTCTTTTACCTGCACAGATGGAGATAACCAATGTGGTATGGAGAGAGGAAGTCAACCCTTCCGAAGATCTTACTAAACTCTCTCAGTATGCTGGAGCATACACAGTAGCTACAATGGACAAGGCATCGGAAGTCAGCGATTTGCTCAAGGAAAAGGATCAAGCAGTTATCTTGTTAGAAACACAGGTACAAGAGAAGCAACAGAGGATAGAGCAGTTAAAACGGCAATTAGCAGCACAGAAGCAGTCAAATGACCAATTAAACAAGCAATTGCTCAAAGAGATCTAGAGGATAGATCAACATACAGTTCAGAAGCAAAAGGAATTATCTCAAGCATTAAACAAGCTGAAATCAATAAATGAACAGTTGAGAAAATCAAAAGAAGAACAAATTGCTCAACTGTCACTGCAAATAGAAAGGTTCAAAGGATTTCCTCAAGTAGAAGAATTCAAATTAGAGGCTCTCCAGATTACTAAAGCACTATCTAATCAGTTTAGCTTATTATGTCATAATATCTCTCGTTCCTCCCTTATGTGAAATTTCCTCATCTATGATTGATAAGTCAGTTGATGTAAGACAAAAATTGGAGCAAGGATATGAAACACTAACAGAGTTTCTCTCTTGGTAAGAAACCAATGAAGGACAAGCTGCAAATCTACCCTAGATTCTAGAATCGCATAAGGAGATTCTATTCCTTGAATGGCAATCTCAACTGATGAAGGCAGAAAAGGAAACATCAAGATGTAAATCAGTGACTAGTAATCTGGTTGAATTGATTAATGATACTCTTTATTTATCAAATTTAATTTGATAATGTTCTCTAGGGAAACTTCCATTGGCGAAAGCATTGGAACAGACATGGAAACAGGAGCTGGAGAAGAGGGAAAGATTAATCGCAGGCATTCAAACTTTAACATGGAAAACCTTTTGGTTCTTCCTTGTTAAACCACATATTCAAAGGACAACGATGAAATGCCTCACCGATGCAATCAGTTACATGATTCCCGAAATTACTGATGCCACATACACTGCCTAGTTACATTCGCGCATGAGTCATCCCCCAGAACTGCAACTGATGCTCACCATATGCCAGCTCAAGCCACAAGATAGTCAGCCGAAATAGTGAACCATTCTGATCGACTGCAAGCATGCCTATTTTAGGGAGATTTTCATATATTTGTGATTTGGTTATACCAGCACACAACATTTTTATTTCATAGTTTGTTAGTTTAGATAGTATTTATAGACCCTTTCATGTTTTTAGAAGGGGTCCTCGAATTTTGTATTAAGACTTGGATCGGGAGTTGCACTACTGTGCTTCTAATATATATATATATATATATATATATATATATATTATATATATTATATTTATAAAAACTAGACCCGAATTCTGAGTTTTAATGAAGAGTACTTTTATGTGATATGCACTATTGCTTTTTGTAAAAGTATTTCCAAGTTGAAAGGCGGGATCTGAATGCGATTGATATCGGAGGGGATTCAAATTACATATGGTATTATTATCTATGTTTTTGCTTCATTCTTTTATATGAATCAACGTTTATTCATTTTGCTATGATTGATATATGTATGCGCTTTCACAGCAATTCTTTGGCTTATCACTATTGAATGTTTAAGAGTTGTTATTTTTCATACATATGTGTGTCAATGATATATAAAGAATAGTGTAATAATGTTTTAATTATTACTTTGTTCAACTATTTGAGCAAAGTAATTATCATATTAATGAATATTTTTGTTTATGAGTAGAGTCATCTATATGCCTACTTGTCGATAAGAATCATCAAGAATTACACTAAAGAGAAAGATTTCCGATGATAGATTAGTTATTTATATTGTTGCATTTTAGAATAAATCATCCATCATTACCATTAGATATTAGAAAATCAATCACTTATCCATCCCATTCATAAATCATTAGGAAACTGGTCCCATTATATCCAGTCGGAGCCACCACACCAAACGGAAAAGGAGTTGCCTTTAAGGTCCGGACCGTGTGGTTTTCCTCGATGTTGATGCAACGATTTTCGAGGCATCAACAAACCCATAAGAGGCCCAATGTTATACCCTACGACAACTATACCACTTTTAATGAACCTCGTTATTATACTAACATATTGTTTTACAAAAAATAAATATAGCTCATATTTATGTAAATTTCATATTATGATTATCGATTTCTACCAAATGTAACTTCACAATCATTTCCAATGAATGTTTTTGATAAGAGATCAAATTCTCTTTATACTCTTCTTTTGACTATTACATCTTATTCTTGTTTATGTTTAATTATTTCCAATTTCAATTCGCTATATAGAATCCACACGTTTTCACCAAAAAATATAATATTTTGTCTCAACGAAATTTACTTTCCCTTCTAGACATCATTTCTATGGTTATCGTATTATACTCTTCTTTTGACTATTACATCTTATTCTTGTTTATGTTTAATTATTTCCAATTTCAATTCGCTATATAGAATCCACATGTTTTCACCAAAAAAATATAATATTTTGTCTCAACGAAATTTACTTTCCCTTCTAGACTTTTCTTTTGTCATCATTTCTATGGTTATCGTATAGTTAGGCATTGTATTTAAACTATGTATTGTTTCTAATGAAACATCTTAGTTTTATTTTTACTTATAATACAAACCATAAAAAGTTTGCTACATGACATATCCATATAGTTGTAATATACATTGAAAACAATTTGCATAACTCATACATGTGGTATATTATTAGGAAGACCTTCGGTAAAGTTCAGAAACTTGGCAGGTTAATTAAGGTCAACGTGTTTTTTGTTGTTATGCCACAAGGGTTGGCACAAACCCTAAAATCAATGGTTGTTATCTTTCGTAAGAAATCAATAATGATTATTGTGGTTAGGGTTTAATCATTTTAATAGACTACCACAGCCATCAACATGTGAACTCATTTTCTCAACTGTATTTGGACAACGCTCTGACTCATTCGGGTCTGGTATATATTGTTACTCTTTAACGATTTAAATCAAGGTATATGGTTAAATTCCTTTGTCTGTTCCGAACAGTTAACCAGGTTTTTTCGTAACCACAGTTCACATTTATTCTGGAGGTATTTCATTTATTTACCATTATTTCTTTCAATTATTTAATATGCCAACATTTTCCTTTTATTAAAACATATGACCTAAATTTTTGATGTATTTTATTTGTAGGTGTACTTAGTTTTTGGATGGTTATAATTCTAGGCAATATTTGTGTTAAGCATTTTCCTGCAAGGTCGTCTTTTCTTTTCTCCGGCTTCGACGTATTTACCAACATCTGAAGGTTATTCTCAAAGTCACTTCTATCTAGGTTAATTCTTAGAATTTATTCTTCATAATTCTCTTGTGGGTTGAATGTAACTCGTAAGGGTTAAAATTTGTAAACCCTAATATATTAATCAAAAGTATTTAGTGGTTTTATGTGAGTGTTTTTATTTATTGGGTTTTTGTTTTTGTTCGATTTTATTTTTGATTTGATAATAGCATAATTATTGATATCAGTCTTGACCAAATCCTAGCGATGTGATTAATCCGAAAGACTGATATCAACATTATGGATTACAAAAGCCTTAGATCTAACATAATTATTCTTTATATGCTTGAGTACCATTCTATTTTCAATTGTGCTTATTCTTTCCACGATTGGGTTTTGTAAGTAGATACGAGGTTTTTATGCTCAAATTTATCTCTGCGATATTTTTATAGGCTACCTCACGTGTTGGCTCGACCTTTCATCTCATTTGTATAGAATTCATTGTTTCTACCAAAAAGGCTCAAATATTTCATGTATATTTATTGTAAACTAAATGCTTTCCTTTCGTTTCCTTGTGAAAATGTGTTGTCTATGTTTAGGGTTTTTTTGTAGCCCTAGACCTTCTACAAAATTAAATTGTTTATTAATTTTGATTTAATACTCTAGAATTTAAGGGTCAATAATTTTGTAAACCCTAACTCTTAGGGTGTATTGAAGTATTTTGATTCTTTTGAATGATTATAGACATGGTTGTGGTCTCAGAAATTCATGCAGTCGCATGAAAAAAACTTTTGTTAAACTTGTTGGCTATGATTTTTAGCCCTACAGAGCAGATACCCATATTCCTTTATGTAGTACTATTGAAGTTACAAATTAGAGTTTAATAAAGGTTTTGCGCAGGAATTACTTTTCATATGGTTAGATTCTTACTGTGCACATGAATTACTTTTCATTGCATATAATTTATAATTACCCTCATTTATAATCCTAGACTAATTTATTTCTTTTTCCATACAGGCATATGGATAGGCATCTTGAAACTTTGATTTTGTTCAGATAATTTCTTAATAATCTTTTGATCTAAAATGTTGAAGTTAGATCGTCCTCTCAATAAGTGCAAGACTAAAATGGGACTGGTAGGCGATTGACTTAGTGCAACTTAGAAATGAACCATGAATTGCATAAATGAGAAATGCAAGCGGAATATTAAGTTGTCTTTATGCTTTAAAACATTAGAATTAAATGACTCATAAGCAGCAAATTAAAAGATGCAAACTCAGTAAGAATTTGATGACGGAGTTTGTCCCTCTTAGATTACGTCTCTAGGTCCACTTCAAAATGTGTGATCATTCTATTAGAAGTGCTTCAAGAGTTTCTTTACATGTGATTTTGCCCGCTAATCTGTGCGCGCAGGCACTGCTGGTCACTGTAGAAAGAAATCTGTCTACAACAACTTTCCAATGCCTGTCTCCTTTTCGAAATAGGCCCAAGGATGGCCAGGGAATGCTCAAAAGAGCATCTACAGACAAATGTTGAAACTCTGACCCTGAAACTTATTTCACTAAATTGTCACTTGAAAACTGAAGCGAAACCTCCTTCTTGAAGGGTTTCGCCTTTGGAAATGGAAGAGACTTGATGGGCTTCTAGAACACCTCTCTTCTCTTCTAACACAAGGTTGCAACTTTCTCCTTCCTTTATGCTTGAGGAAGAAGAATGGCTCCTTGATGGAAAACTTTGGATTCCATTTCTCTCTCCCTCTTTGAATGGTGTGACAAACCTCCTTTTATACACCTTCAATGTTTATTTTTGGTTTTAAGTTGTTAAAACAACTTTGGCTATTTGAGATAGTGCATAAACCTTAGGAATTGAACTTAGCTTCAAAATTATTTCGAATGGTAAACAATACCTTGATTTTCGAAATACATTAATTGTTTGAAGCCACATACATTAGCACGTTTGTTGGTTTTTTAATGCACATTCATGCATTACCTTCGTAACCATATGCACATTACGTTGGAGCTTTTAATTAAAGGTAGAATTTCAAACTCTTTTTTATACCTTATCTTCATCCTTGTGATGACTAGGCATGTTTTCGTGGCATAACGCATTTGTTGTGCGCTGATTCTTTGGCACTATTTTTTGCCTACTATGCGTGGCATGAGATGCCCCACACTCCCCGGCAGTAATGTATCCATGGTTTTTTGAAGCCAACATTGCAATGACTGTTGGTTCGATGCTATGCCAACTAACCCAGATGGTTTCTGCACCTGTGGCATCGACATCTTGATAGCATGCCACGTCTCTAGGACTGTGCTTATTCATTCTGACAAATCCCCGTGGCGTTGATTGGACTTACAACTGAGTTTCATCTCCGCAATGCAACAAACCTTAATACGTCCACATGCGGCACTGATTGGATCTGCAACGGATTTGCATGCTGGTGCTTTGTGGACAGGTTGGCCCACCATTTCGGCGGTCAACGAAATCCCAACCTTCGGAATCTAGCACTTCGACCTGCACCGTGCCACCTCCGCTTTGCTGGCTTGTTGACATATCCACCTAGCATATCTCAGTAGGATGTCTGTAGCTACAAACCTATTGACGTAGCCTCCTTGGCTCCATCTGTTCTTGAATAGACTGCTGACTCGACTTATCCTTTCCAGAAATTCCCCGTGGCTTTGATCGGATCTGCAATGGATCTGTATCTCTACAATGCATCAGACTTTAATACATAGATAACAATATGTCATATATTTGCGCTTTCTATGGACTCTGCCATAGTCTTTGGCAATGACGTGGCAATATCTGTGGCATAAACTTCGCATGGTTGACTGTCGAATGGATTTCCATTGCATATCATATAACATATAAACTCCGCTTGTTTATATCACCTTGCAACATTTAATATTTACCATAGTTATATGGTATTTGTTAACTATGTTTTCAATGAGCCAAACTTTATGATTCCGTGCCAAACATTAATGTAAGCCATATCATGTTTAAGGTTTGTGCTCCATTTAATTTCATAGTCATAACATAATGTTTTGAGATAGGCGTCCACCATATAGTTTTAATCTATGCACTCATTTGTAAAGTAATTACTCCATACTTTAACATGGTATTTGTGACAAAACTTTGCACCACCACCACATACTTTAACAATATTGTGCCCATGAAGGAAAAACCTTAAAATATCACCTTCCAACTTGAAGATGTGCACCAATGATAAGACTTGACTCGATGCTACGTGTCAACTGCAGAAACGCCATATGACCAGCAAGGGATTCTTCGACACCTCAACTTCGATGGATGGTTTCTCCATCACAGGGAGGCCAAACGGAAATCCGGAGACATCGCCAGAATCCCTGCATAGAACCATTCGTATTGGCACTAGTTTCACAGTCAATTGAGACAATCAAACTCTACACAAGTTGAGAACAACTTTGCCACCTAGGACCATCTTGGACGTCAACATATGGTAATATTTTGACTTGACTTACAAGATCCATTTTGGATCACACCTTCCAATAGAAAGTCTTTTGGACCTCCAAAAGTTTATTTACAATCATGAACTTTATTACAAACATGAGTCAATCTAAAAAAAATATCATCTAGACCCTATTTACAAACTTTGACTAGGGCTACTGATGTGTCAACAATTTAAAAACTCACATTTATACATATGGCATATAATCTTCCCAGTTCCAAACTGAAGACTTACATTACTCGGCTCCAAGTGATTTTGTTGTCTCTTTCTTTGCTGGTGTTGTCTCACGGGGCAACATCAGACATGCACTTTTCGAGTGCTCTCTCAACTTACATTTTAGACAAAATTCTTCTCTAGAGTTTGTTCTAGCCTTTTTTCTGTTGGACTTTCCTGAACTTTGTCTAGTTATTATGGAGTCATTTTCTGACTGAGGTAAAGTTTTCTCAGGACGTTTCTTTACTTGTAGTGCTACATCATCCTTCTATGGTTGACTTTTGACAACACCTACTTTCTTGCTGAAATTTTTTTGCTTCCAACATTCTTCTACACAATGTGAATTACTACCAGAAAAGATACATGGATAAATCCTCTTGATAACTTTTAACATTAAGTTTTGACTTGAGGACTCACCTTCTAAATCACTACTTGATTGATTCATCAGCTTACCATTTCGGTCCTGTATCTTTTTTGGAATTAAGGTCTGGGTGTAGGGATCAACATGGATCCGCAATGTGACCTCTCTTCTTGCAGTAGTCACATATTGTTTGATCATAACCGAAGCCTTCATGTTTCAACCTTTCCTACACAGAGATCAGTTAGAGCCTTCCTTGACCATGCTTTCCGAGACCTTGTCCCTATTGGTATCCCATTTTGTTCATACATGACATTCCCATTCCTTGGGTATGTCTTTCAAATGCTCCAATTTCCTTGTTGCTAGAAATCTCATCTTCCTCTGAATCATTTATTAGAGATGATGGAATATGACGAGTGTCCTCAGAAGATGAGGAAAAGGTTCCGATAGTGTTACACCATAATTTGTCACTGACCCTGCATTCCCTGATCCCAAATACTGCCTGTCCATATTACTGACATCTATTCTGTGTCATGTTGCCAATTATGTGTCAATACCTTCCTTGTAATCTCAGGAAGAATGTTTCAGTTCATAATCCCTAAAGCAAACCCTTTTTACCTAAGTTTCTAGGTCGTCGCGGGTCATTAGTTGTCCCACCTACGAAGATGGTCACGTTTTCACTAGCCCTAGTGAAGTTGTTACTCTGTCCCTGTGTTTCACACATGATGGTCTACTTTTGGCAAGTTTTTTAACAACTCGTCGAAGCTTTGAGATGAAACTACTTCATGGGTGGTCCAAGGGGTGGTTGTTCGTTCAGATGAGCTCACTTCTCTCCTTTGGTATAGTTGTTCCACCTTTTGTGCAACCTCCCTAAGAGATAAGCTCTTCCTCCCATATCTTATGGAACCTCTCCCTCCTATAAATGTCTCCTCCATGAATGAGATCAGCTAGCTTGGATATAACTTGATGATAGCTAGATGTAATTTGGTAGCTTCAGGTTTCTAAGAGAGGAGTAGAGGTAGAGAGTGTTATTGGAGTGTGGAAGTAGCCGCACATGTATTTTGGCTTGAGAGATGTTTGAGTAGAGTTCGTTTGAGAAATTTCTAGCATCAATCTTTTAAATGAAAGAGAGAGTCATTTGTCCCCTTGGGAGATGGTTCACAAGTAAATGCTTACAGAGACATGCCGACGGGACCCTTCGAGGAGACTTATGACATCAAGGCTCAGTTGTAAGTTTTACTCTAATTTATATTAATACAAATCAATAACTTGTTTCCTATATCATATGTTGAATTGTATGTCGATAGCTTGAGGTTCCTTGACTCTTCAAGTAGATTGTTTGGTCGTTTTCTATTGCGTTTGTGGTGTTTCTCTACAAGTTGTTTTCAGGTACAAGCGATTAGAAGAACAAGAGCTGGAGTGACACGACGAGGACTTCATCAAACGTCGATATGAAGGTAGGCCTTCATAACACTATCTTTCTAAGGAAATTTGCTTTGGTATTGTCTTTGCGGTGACTAGACCCACTCTAGGGCTAGAGGGGTTGCCTCTGTCCATAGAGGGAACTTGCCTATGTCACAAGTTGGCGACCATACTGGGGATCTTGTCTTTTGTCTTTTGTGTTGATTGGTTTTGTTTGTTTACTGTCTCCCTCATTGTTTGGGTAGCATGCTCTATTCTTGAAGTTGTTAGACTACACTTGTAGTCTTCCCACTCTCATGAGTGATAGATCTAGCCTTGCCTTAGCCAAACTTTCATTTTTTGCCTTTGTTCTGAGGTCATTGCTATTTATTTTCTGACAGTCGCGAAGTAGTCGCGTTTGCATTATTTTCTGGGTTGCACCTTTTACTGTCTGGCACGATTAAATTGCCTAACAGTCGTGATGAGTCCTGAAATCAGCTCAGCGCAGATAACTGGTGTACTTTTGTGACAATGTCGCAAAGTGCTTAGTTAGAGGGGTGCGACAATTTATTGGCGACACATGTTGTTAGTTTTATACTCACAATGATTCCTGTAAGTTTCAAATTTTGAAGTTTGTTGGTTGATTGGCCAGTGTGTTCTATCCTCTGAGCTTGTTTTATGCCTCTTTATTGTATCAGAAGTGTTGGTTGTTAGGATTTTCGGTTCCAGGTTCCAACTCTTTTGAAATCCTTCCTCTTGAACCGTGTGACCTAAATACCTTAGGGTTTCTTGAATGATTGGTTTGCTTAGGTCGCTCATTCATTGGGATCTTTAGACTCTACTTGGCATAATCTCTGATTTTGTTTGAGGCTTCTTCTTATTCACTATTTGTCATCTTCCTGATTGGTATGTGACGTTTGGTTACCAAGCTTTCATGTCTTGTTCATGCGGTTTCCTTCCTTCACTTGTCATAGATCATATTGCTTCACGGTCAGGGAGACAACTTTCCAGTTTTGCAAAAAGAAATATCTCCTTAGTTTTGAGTCTTTGATTGATTTTGCATTTAGTTGCTTATCATTTATTTGAAAAAATCAAAATATTGCATTCATTTTGCATTAGGAAATGAGAACAATCTTTTGCATTAGTAAATTCTTGACATTTAGACATTGAAAAGCAAAGGATGTATTTTTCATTTTCTTAATTAGATTACTTGCAAGTTAATGAAAGATAGAAGCATAGCTCTTTCCTCTTGATTGGTTTGCTTGAGAAATGATGAAAAGTACCATTCTTGCATTTGCTTGCTTGTTTCTTTGCTTTGCTTTGAAATGAACTTCTCACTTTTCTTTAGTTAGTTGTTCATTGAAAAGGAATGGTTTCTTTTCTCATTTAGTTGCATTGTAGGAGTGTTTGAAGATCGGCAGGGCCTTGAAACTGAGATCTAATTCAAGATAAATTGTTAAAATCTATTGAATTAACCTAAGGAAGCATTGAAACTTAACGCTTATATCTAGAGGTCTAGGCTAGAGATGTGTTTTGGCATCGTTAAACCTAATTGCTATTGTTTTCACTAAGGTTGGGTGATTCCTCCTTTTGTGATTCAATAGACACTAGTACGAATTTGTGCTCCCCGTACCGTCGTGTATATGTTGGGAGACCCCATTAGGTTATCATCCTATTATTCATAGGAACCCGTGTCTACTACCTTGCGAATCGTAACCCACCAAAAACAACATTCAGGAAGATTGACTGCCGTACATGAAGTCCTTGGTCATTTCTCTTTCATTTTATTACCAAGGTGTATATGCAGTTTTATGATTTTTTTGGTAAACCTTTTGCCTAGAATTCTAGAGCAATCACTTTTGTTCCTTTTTTACTCTTTAAAAGTAAAAGGATCATCCGAGCGGTTTTCCTTTCGAGCTTATTTCCAATCGAAAGCTATAGAGTCACCTTTCATCCTTTTCTCGACTCTTACAACATGAAAAGGCAAATTTTTGTTTCAGTGTTCTAAATTTAATTTACCACGAAATATTCCTGGTAAAAGTTGACTTCCTTAGTAATTCTTTAGAGTCGATTCCAATGGCAACATTTCTGGAGTCTACCAGTCAAGGGTTCCCCTTGGAAGGGAATCTTGGTCATTTTCCTTCCTTTGGAAACGTTGGTCTCCTTATATGACAACATTGTCCCTCCCTGGGTTAACCATTGGTTTACCTGTCTAGTTATTTTCGACCTCAGTAATCTTGAGTGTCTCAACTCCTACCCCGCCTTCTCCTTCATTCGAATCACGACATGATGATTCTAAGGTTGACCGCTCGCCTTCTTCCCCTATTTCTTCACCTTCCTCTTCTAGTTTTCCTGGTGAAATTTTCAAATCTAGTAACCAGGAGGTTAAGAAGAAGAAGAAGTCAGCTAAGCAAGGGGCCAACCATGCGGTTGTTACTTCAAATGCACCTCCTATCAACAAACCCTCTGATCCTCCACGGAAGGTCAAGTTCCCTTGCAGGTTGTGTAAGGATGACCATCTCCTCCGAGACTCTCTTGGCATTCCCAGAGTCTTAGACGGATGGTCTCAAAATACGGCTCAACCTCCCCATTGACCTCTGGATATCATGTCAATGTTGCACTCTTGGCTAGCAATGGTAAGAAGAAAGGGAAGATTGGATTTCCTTGTAGGTTCTGTGAAGGAGAGCATCTTCTTCACCTTTGTCCCCTTATGGATAAAGCTTCCAATTTTTTGGAAAACCTTACCGCTTCTCAACCCCAACTTCTTGTTGGTTATCAGAGGCTTTCTTCTAACCCTCCCCCAGTTGGTAAAGATATTGACTTGGATTCATCTCTTGCCCATCCTGCTCTTTTTGAAGTTGACTCTCTTGTATTTGTTCCTGACCAACCATTGGTCGAAAAGAGTGTCAACTTGATTTCACCACCAGTTGCTCACTCTGTCTCGAAAGAGCGTGGTGACATGTTCTTCTCATCTCCTTAGATTCTCATGAATCAAAGAGTGACCCTTCCGTCCTGACTATTTAGGAGAGTCCTTATTCTATTCCTACAGAGCATGGGGGCAATCATATGATACCCCCACCAAGTAGTTCTGTCGTTTCTTTTGATTGGAGTCACTTGACTGCTTTCTGCCTCCCATCTTATGTGCCTTTCCAGATTACAGTACAAGCCTATAATATGGTAGTACCTGGCACTTTATTTGATGAAGGTGCGTCTGTTAGCACCATGTCTTCTACTACTTGGCAAGTTTTGGGTTCCCCACAGCTTGTGCCTGTCACCCTTAGGGATCCTTTCGAAGCTCCCAATTACGTTTGGAGGAAAGACCATCTACATATACGTGATGGTAGTCCAAGGTCAGTTAGATTTGAATCTTCTCCTTGGACGTGACTATGTTTATGTCATGGGAGGTCATGTTTCTTCGCTTTTCCATGTGATTTGTTTTTCGCACGAAGGTAGAATTGTGACTATTGATCAATTGTCATGCATTGGTCACCAAGCGCCTCCTTTGCAACCATCATCCCCTATCGACCCTTGTTTGCAAGTAGTACCTCCCCCCCCCCATAGGTCAATTATGTGGCTACCCGTTCCGTCTCCGCATCAGCTGATGATCATGCAGACGGTATTGTATATTATGTACTGGGGGCATTGGAACCCGATTTATCGTTGGTACCAAATGACATGTATTCCTCCCAGAGCGTGGTCCTTCCATCTACTGAAGACCTCTTGGGAGCCATGTTCTCATATGGTCCATGAGGAGTCATGAGGAGAGTTCTTTTTCTTGTGTCAAACTCATTAAAAAATGACACAAGAGATGAGGATAGTTCTTTTTCTTGTGTCAACCTCATTAAAAAATGAAACAAGAGATGAGGATAGTTCTTGATCTTGTGTCAACTTCATCAAAAAATGAAATAGTATATGAGGAGAGTTATTTTTCTTGTGTCAACCTCATTAAAAAATGAATCAAGAGATGAGGATAGTTCTTGGTATTGTGTCAACCTCATTAAAAAATAAAACAAGAGATGAGGAGAGTTCCTTGTCTTGTGTCAGCCTCGTTAAAAAATGAAACAAGGGTTCGAAGCATAGTTCCTTGCCTTGTGTCAAGTTCGTTAAAAATGAAACAAGGGTCTTGAGGATAGTTCTTTGATTGTGTCAGCCTCATTAAAAAATGAAGCAACTCCCTTTTCAAATCAAGTCTTTGAGTAACATCTCGTAAAATCCCAGTCGAGTCTTTCCCAAATCTTGCAAGTGAACGTTCATTCCATTCACCTAGTTGATTGAAATGAAGCTTGGGGGCATGTACCTCGATTGAGTCATTATGCTGGGGGCATGCAAACTTATGGCAAGCAGAGTTGTCCATGGTTCAGGCTTGTGTAAAAATGAACCCATGCCCAATTTTAACCAAATCCAAGCAGAGTTATCCATGGTTCAAGCTTGTGTAAAAATGAAGCCACACTCGATTTACATCTTGTGATTGTCATTTTTATCAGCTAATTTCTACTAGATGAGCCTTGGTTGTTTCATTCCATCATCACCATCTCTTTCGCTGATCATATGCTTCCACTTGGTTGTTTTTCCTTTCCTGAGGAATTGCAGCAATGAGTGCTTTCATTAGCCAACCTCTTGATCATTACATGTTTTGAGCAGTTCCACCATTTCCGGAACCAATTGTGACCCTTTATACCACACGTTCCTCTAGGACGAGTCACCTTTAAGCTCTTTTCTAACTCGTAAAAAATGAAAAGCTTGCCGAGTATTTTTTTCGTTTTTGACTTGTTAAAGAGAATAAAAATGGGAGGTTTGCTTTTAGCTCTTTTCCGACCCTGTAAAAATTAAAAGATCGTCAAGCTCTTGTCGCTTTGAACTCATTAAAGGCTACAAAGCGTCATCTACCTAGTATAAGTTCACCCCTTTTACGAGCTAGGATAGATTACTTACGAAAAAGGTATACGTTGATCTATCATGGTCAATAGGTTCCCTTGGATATTGTTTTCTACCTTGTTGGATTCAATGGACAAATTTATGAAAAGGGACCTTTGGAGTTTTCTTTTTCGTGTCTTTTTCAAACTCTCTAAATATGAAAAAAACTCTGATTTTTACCTATGTCAGACTCGTTAAACCCTGACGACATTGGACTTGTCACGATGACAAGACCAAGCTTCTCCTTCCTAGGGCTCGTTAAAAATCACTAGGTCAGATTCGTCTGAAAGATGAACTTACATTACAAGCATATGGTATCCCCTTCAAGCTTGTGTTTCAAAAATAATTGGGGTACTCGCAAGAATTGGTGGGGTAAAATTTGGAAACATTCTGTTGGTTATGTTAGTTATTACGACAACTTGTTGCTCTTGGACACTGACACTATTTCTGCTTTGTGTCAGGTTGGGATATCCTCATTCTATTGTTGGCCTTCTGGGTTTTGGATTATTCATTTTCCTCATTCCATCTGATCCTTGCTGCATAAACATGACTTTGATCCCTTGGTACCAAAATGCTGCCAAATTCCAGAGTCGTGTCGCCAATATTGTTGGACACCTAATCCTAAAGGGTTAGTGTGGAAGCCGAACAGACTCAGCAGTCCAAGGGACCTTGGGATGTGAATCCCAATGGTCACCATATTGTACTATAAATGTACATCTATTGTTAATAAGAAAATAAAATGAATGCCTTATCTTTCCTACTCTCTCGTTCACCATGTCTGTTTAACATGGTATCAGAGCCATGATGTGTGGCCTGTGTAGTTGCCTTGAATAGTGCTGGTCTGTTTAATTCTGCCTACATGTTCTTCTGAATACCCAAGTTCTGTTGAAGCCTGATATGAGAACCTGCAATGAGACGTTATTCTCTGCGTATTATTTACCCTGACAAGGTCTGGTATGAGAATTGCTTGTAACACCTGCAATGAGAAATGGTATTCTGAATGTAACGTTTGCCTGCCTGAAGACTGCATACCTGACTCCTCTGCTGGCGCTGTCTGCTGTGGTACCTGCCTGAAGACTGCGTACCTGACTCCTCTGGCGCCGCTGTCTGCTATGATAACGCCTCTAACTTGAACGCATTCTGAACCTGCAACGAGAACCTGCAATGAGAAACTCTTTGGTTTTTTCGTTTGACACACCTGAAGTTGAAAGGCAGTCGTGAAACCTTCCTTGGGGAAGGCTAGCAGTGAACGGTTGGGTTTCCCCGGACTCTGAGATAATGGGGACTCTCGCACGATAAGGTGATGAAGATGCAAGGCTTCCTTTAGTGGAATATCAAGATGTCAACTACGGCAGTGAGCTTCTGGGGTTTCGATGGTATAGAAATTGGTTCAGATGTTGGCTGTTTTAGCATAAATTTGCAAACCAAAACCACCCAAACAAAAAAACCATAGTATTTCCTCCCGCAAACTTTTTGGCGAATCTATGGCACCCGAAGGTTTTAACAAAGATTGAGGCCTGTTGGTCTGTGAGGAGTAGAGTAAGGGAAAGCGTGTGAGAAGAAAAATAGCGAAAGGGGCCAGCACCAAGTCTGAAGACTGGGTCTCTGTGTGCAAGAAGTAAGAAGGCAAAGTTCTTAAAATTGTGTGCATCACGTTGATAAAGATGAAGTGACACCTGTTCTGTTGAGGACGATGAATCTTTAACAATGTCGTGAGGAGACCTCATAAAAGAATACATATCGACATAACAAGGAATAGAAAGGACCTGTGCTTGTTGAATGAAGCGGAAGCGTGGACCTCTGGATGATCTCCCGGATGCGGAATTTCAGGTAAGGATCTCTGATTAAAGATGCTCAAGCCTGGTGCAGGTGAAGACACGGCTTACAGATGCTTCTCGAGTTCGTTTAAAATGGTGTAGAGGGGACCCTAAGTCGTTCAAGAACATGCGACTAGTATGCATTTTTAAAAAAATAGACCATATGAGTTGATTGTGAAGGCCAATATTTTCCTTTCCAAGAGTCAAATAGCAAATCTTGTCAAACTCAACCTTAGGAAGCTTCTGACTAAAGAGCTTGCCCAAGTGCCCAAAATATTTATCAGTTCTCTGAACCCCAATTTTCTTAATAATCTGTGCGTTTAGCTCTACTAGCTTAACACGGGTATGCTGCTGCGATGTCGGCATTTCAGACTCTAAACGCTTAAGTGAGTTCTATTTGTCTTTGCTTCGATTCTCATCCAAATACCATCTCATATGATTCTGACAGTAAAAATTCAAAACGAAGAGTCTAATGCATGCAAAGTTATGAATGTATTACTCGCAACCCAGCTCAGCCAGGACAGAATTAGGTATTACGGCAGGTACCCACTCGTCGTAGAAGACTCAATCATACTAAAACCCTCCCAAATAGACACCATTGTATGAATTGGATGAATTCCTCATCACGAATTCACCTAGCCCGCGATTCGAACACGGGTTTCACAGATAAAGGGTCTCTGCACAAATACCAGAAAAATGTTGTGCGGAAATCGTCAGATCGTCATAGCTATGCAGGGATTGTTTTCCCTTCCTAAATCTGGTATCAAGGTAAGTTTCTATAGTAGACGTTATTGATCTGTCTAAATTGATCTCTTCATCTCTGGTGAGTACTATCGATTTTTGAGTACTGTCGATTTTCGGGATTTTCGGGTCTATGCATACTGATGCCAGAGCACCGATTGCATAAAAGAAAAAAACTGGAGCAGCAGCCACAGCTATTGTAGCTACGTGTCTGTGGATGTAAGCAATTAAAGAAGAAGTAAAGTGTGAATTAAGGTCTCTAGTGTCCCTGCCGTGTCTGGGGAATTACTGTGCACTCTGGGGAATGAAAAGGCCTGTCGAGCATTGAATTTCAAGTAAAAGGCAGTAGCCGTTGCTATGTGTGAGGTTGTTCTAGTTTCGATATTTTTGCAGGCTACTGAGGTTCCCTTTTGTCATCACATCAATACAGTGTACACAAAGCACCACTCCATCAGGAGATTGGTGGAGGCAAAGGCAGTGCCAATATACTCTCCTAAGACTACGGAAAATAGAAAGCGCATGCCTGCAGATAAAACAGCTATGGAGGAGGAACCATTGTCGAATTAGTGGTGACTGAAATGGAATGAAATTCTTTATGTTCTTTCAAAGCTTGTGATCTGCACCCCGCAAGGAATGAAAAGTAGTCAAGTCATGGCTGCCTACTGCAATTGCAATTTTAATATTTTCTCCGTTGTGGGTTAAGAACAATCCCAGATCTTTATTACACAAAAAAAAAAGGTTCTCTACTTCCCAGATACTTCTTTATTACAATTTGTTGACTAAGATGTTTTTCTGTGTAAGTTCGCCCAGAATATGTTCATAATATATATATTATATATTATATATATATATATATATATTATTATATATTATATATATATATATATATATATATATATATATATAATATTATATATATATATATATATATATATATATATATATCATATGGTATGAAATTGCATGGTATATGGAGGTATATTGAGAGCCTACATACTTGAAGATTTTTTGAAGACAAAGTGGTACACCAATTAATTTTTTTGCAGTGATATTATTGTGAAATGGATAAAATGAGTATTGTATTAGAATTATTGAATACTCTAATACATTCTACCATGGACAATACAATTATGATTGATAAAGCTATTGTTGCGGACATTCAAATCTGTTTGAAAAATGTACAAGAAAACATTGAATTTTTGCAGTTGGAGTCTCAGCTTCAGCAAGAAGAATTAAAACAGAAGATTCATTCTGAACATGTTTCTGTTCAGAACATTGAGACTGCAACCCATCAACAACAAGTCGATAATGTTACAGTTCATTCAGATAAATCAGTAAGGTTACATACAGATGCAGAAGTTCAGCTTGTACTTCCCAAGCCCATCATCAGACCTTGGGAACAACTTGTCCACAACAAGCACATAACCGGTCTTAGATATGACAAGGACTTGTCCTTTCATATTCCAGACTATGCCAAGCCCATTCAGTTTCAGAGTGCTGGATTCATTTATCACAGTTCACCTGCTCCTCATGACAGTTCAACTACAGCTGTTCCAGACTCTGCTCCTCTTCCACAGCAACAACAACAACAGATTGTGAAATGCCAACACTGTGATCGAGTTGGCCATATGAAAGATCACTGTTTTGATCTTCATCCATGTAAGCACT
>APFE031744418.1:0-28146 GCA_000404065.3 Pinus taeda | reverse complement strand
GGTTGTTTACACTCCATCATCACAATTTCAAGTTTGTTTCATGAAGTATCTAAATGGCCCTGTAACTCCAACTGCTCAAACTCAAGATTTCAAGAAACCAATAGCCACAGACTCCATTTTCCCAATGGATTAACTTTATCTGCAAATCTCCACTTTAAGTGCAAGAAGACATCCTTCCAACCAAACATAAAACAAAAACCTTTACTTCATAACTAGCCTAATATCACCACAGAACAGAGACAAACCTTATAGAGAGAGCCCTCTCTGATTACAGTTGGGCTAGAAGCTGTAATCCAAAGATTGGTTAGTGGTTACCCCGGCCGTATTCCCTTGGGAGTCATAGGGAACAACCTGGGTGTTAACACTTTGCATCACCTTCTTATATAGGGTTGTCCTTTCAAATGCATTTCTCAATCTCTCAGGAGAGTGGTACTCCCTAACGTGTTCTCAAAATGGGAGATGGCCTGTTCTTGGGTAGCCAATTATCTTGGTGCAAGTTGAGTAGCATTGGCAATGACATTGTGGTTACTAATAGTGGCCATGGAATTTATTTGTTATACTTTGATGTAGAGGGGTTATCTTTCCTCTTTTTCTACTCTTCTCTTCACTTCCTCGGTCGTGGCCTCCTCATGACTCATCCATGATGCAAGGGCCATCAGTTGCAAGTCCCCCAACTTTTCATTGGGGTCCCACACATTCAGCTCTGTCAATGCAAGGTTGTGTAGGTAGAATTCAGATAATTTGGCCTTGTCTTCAAGGGTTCTCTTGTCACATAGCTCTATAAATTGCCTATAATCTTGGAATTGCACAATCCCTTGTTGTGCCAAAGTCTTGATTTGAAAATATATCCATCGATCTTTGAGGCATAGTCCATATGATTTGGATGGAAGCCTTCATTGAAGTCCCTCCATGGAGAGGCCTTCCATGGTGGCCAATTGGCTCTCCGTTTCTTTCAAATTCCTCCTCAGTCATGTGTTTTCTACCTACAATTGTGTTTTTATGGTGTGTTCTATGTCTCTCAATTCGCTCAACTCCTTTCCTATCTCTAGGAGTTTTTCTTCCATATGGCCCACATCTTCTACTCTCTTTGACTTAGCAAGTTGCATCCAGCAATGTTTTCTTTCCCTTTCTCTTTCAAGCTCGAAGAAGAGAAGGATTGCAAATTTTTTTGGTATTACTCTGCCTCCATCAATGACCTTGTAGTAGGAGCTCAAATTTCGCTATGGACTAGGCTCCTGCAACTCTAGAACATCTTGCTCAAATGTATTTGGAGAAGCTGCCACATCCTGTACCTGTGGGGTTGCTTCCTTGCCTTATTTCTTCCCATGTTGTCCTTCTTGTAGCTTTGTCTATCTTTCATGTAGCCCTAACAATGTTTCATGTAGCATTGTTTGGGGATCATGTAGGAGGCCATTTCCTTTCTTTCAGAGGGGCAAAAGTGCCTTAGTTTTCGTATATGATGTTGGCCTGGTGACAAGCTTCTTGACATAGGTGATGGTAGCCTTTGGGGTTTCTTGTAATGATGTGCCTTCCTCAACCTTCATTTCGAGGGAACATAGCTCATCTTGCTTGTTTGGAGATTCTTCAATTATGATGGGAGTTTTTGTATGTACTTGTGGCTTCCCCTGCTTGATCCCAGTGCTTCTTCTTGTTCTAAAATAGAGGGGAGTCTGCCTTTGCCTTTTCCTCTTGGACTTGGGGGGTGTGCTCAAGGTGGCCAAGGAAACACTTGCCTCTTTTTCAGTGGTTTTTTTAGTGGTTTTAGGACACAATCTTGGAGATATCTCCCCTACTACAATATTTTTTTTAGTGTTGGCCTCTGCATTTTTCTCCTCCTCTTCTTCTTTTTCTTCTTCTTATTCTTCTGCTTCACCTTCATCCTCTGTTTTTTCTATCTCTACTTGCTCTTTTTCTTCTTCTTCTTCTTATTCTTATGCTTCTTCCTCTTCCTCTTATTTTGCTTCCTCTTCATCACTAGAGGTTGGGGTCGCACCATATTCAAGGGCTTGGGTTTCAAGGACAACCTCTCTTTCCATGTCTCTTAATGTGGACCAAAGAATAGGAATTCTCAATTGGCTCAAGAAATATTCCATTATCATAGTAATGAGTCCATGATGTGCTAATTGTTGTTGTTTCCCTTCTTGCACCTTCTGGCTCATGTTTATAATTGACTACAAAAGGAAATGAGGCACACTAAGCCTTTGGCTTATGGGTAAATCATCTTTGAACCTCAACTCATGGAGGAGTCCGAATTGGTAGCCATAGACTACACTAAGCCTCCCTTCACAAGAAATGTATTTGAGGATGTGGTAGCTCACCTCATCCCAAGGATAAGGAAGTCTCTCCCTCCTAACCCCATTTTTGTCTTCAATTGGCTCTTCATCATTTAGGAAGAAGTTTTTATTGCAAAGGTTCTTCTAGCCTTGTCCTCCCTCCTCCATTGTACCCCTTGAGGAAGTGTGGTTACTCTGTTGATCACCTCAGGGTTGATTGTAATGGACAACCCTCTCACCATAGTGGTAACACTTGTTCTTTCCAGAGGGTTGAGTGACATGGAAAACTCATGGGCTATATCATCATCATACCCCACGAGAAACTCAAATAATCCCAACCAGTGATGCCTCCTAACGATATCTACCACAAGGGGATGAAGGTGAATCCTTGATGTATTTGTTATCACATGGATTGAACCTCAGGTTGAAGGAAGGCAATGTTAGGGTAACCACAAACCACGCTTATCCAAGTAGCTAGCCCTACTAGGTCGAGAGAGGGCTCTCTCCATAAGGATCTCAGCCAAGAGCACTGGATCAAGAAAATGATTTAAGGCTAAGTATAGTAGCACGAAGTTTTGATTGGATTTTGAAGGGGTTTTGTCGAATTAAGAGGAGATGGACAGTTTAGGACTAGGGAATTAGGTCAGAACTACAGGGTGTTCAATGGGGCAAGGTAGTTATAAGGTTTATCACTCTAGGGCTTGATGGGGTGAGATGTTTTAGACTGGTGAGAAGCTAAGAAGAGCATGTGAAAATCATGGATCCTTCCTAGAATACAGAAAACATGAAATGGTGAATAGTTTCCCAAGGCAAAGCACTGATGTAATGAATTCTACCTATCAACTTGAAAACATTCAACTAGAAGCAATGAAATGATTAACGGAATACATAAAACACATTAACATATGATCACAGAAGAAGAAATTGTACTAAAACTCCATACCACATGGATCCCATAAAACTAGCTGTAATTCTTATTAATCTCCTGCCAAACTACTTACAAATGGTGTACAATCAAGGTCTAAGCATCCAGCTGAGTCCAACCCTTTACAATGAGAAAGAATAATAAGATATAGACATGAATTCAACCTCCTCCCATCCTCAAGGGTCGAATCCCTAAGATTAGGAGCTAATCTAACTGATACTTAACAAGAAACATGAATATAGGCATTTCAACAACTTGCCTCTAAAAGTGAAAAACTGATTCATTTGAGCTCAAACTGACTTCTAAAGCAATGAATATACCATCTATTACTATTTATCTATCATATTTACATGCCAAGTCATCATTTACAAAGGTAAATCATCCTCCATGAGAGAGAATCCAAGAACACAGCCAAAAACTGGAAAAATGGCCATCCTGAGCAAAAATTGCCCTACGCACAACGCTACTGGCCCAACGTGCAGCGCCACTTTCAGGTCCCTTTTGGAGGCCTTCCCGACATCAAAATTGAGCTCATGATATCTCATTGGAAAGGTCTTCAAGTATACTTTCCAAACCATCTGGAATTTTGGCATTTGAAGCTCATTGGACCCCTCAAAACTTGATTCTCCCAAGACTTCTTCTGTGTGTCCAAAAAGTGGTAGAAAGGTCATTTTTAGGGTGTTTTTTGACCTTTTGGTGGACCAGTACTACCCCAAAAACTTTCAAAATCTCTAGAGTGCTTATCCTCATCACTTGGAATCCAAAAATGCAAACCATTTCTTCATTAGGTTCCCCTAGGAAAATATTAGGCAATTTTCCTATGTGTAGAATATCAAAATTTGCAAGTGACAAAATTTCTTCTAAACTTGCCCAAAATTGGTGAGAAGCACCATCATCAAGTGTCTTGATGAGCTAAGGAATCTTTAGAAAGTATCCTAAGCCTATCCTCCTCCTTTTTTCCTTTCAAAGCCTGCCTAAGCCTAGATTTCATCTTTTTGACCCTCATATTGCAAATCTTGTTTCAGAACCCGTAATGATAGGCCATGTGTCTAATCATCTAATTGTATCTATTCGCCTTCTGTAGTAGCTTCTCAAGGTGCAGGTTGACTCTCTCTATCCAAGTCTCTCTATCATCTTCAATCTCTTTCTCAATAGGAGTCAAAGTGACTTGTGCCTCTTTGCCACTTTGTCGTTTTACCTTGAGCATTTACTGCTCCTTGAGGACTTGTTTGTCACTCAACTGCTTGTTTTCTTGTTCCAAATATGTGATGACATACTTATCCCTCTCCAAATTGTCCACCAAAGCTTCTAATTGGGCCTCCTTTTTTTGTATGATGATGTATTTTATTGTGTCTTCATCCTGAGCCTCTAAGTCAATGATTTCAACTCCGTGATGAGTATAACGTTGCTCCAGCTCATCATGCTTTGTCAAGTCAAGGTCTCTTTCCTTCTCATCATCACAAATATCCTCCAGCATATTTTCATTCCCTTTTTTCAGCTGTTGCACCTATACCTGTTGTGTCGATGAAGAAGGCAAAGCCCCTTCCACATCCTATGGAGATAGCATTTGCCTATGGGTTGATGAAGAAGGCAAGATCCCTTCCACATCCTGTGGAGAAAACACTTGCCTATCGGCTGCAAATAATCTCCTTGTACCCCTCTGATATGTTATCAAGGTCCTGGGCACCTCAGTAGTTCTAATATCTTGGGCCTCCTCATCTGTTTTCATATGAATACTGCTAGAAGTTCCCGCAGATTCTTGAGACATTGGTGAAGGAATTTGAGGACCCCTGAAGATGTCATGAGAAATAAAGGTCTTCCAAGATATGTTGAGGAGACTGAGATGATGAAGCACAATGATCTTGATCAGGGAGTAGTGATAGAGACTGCTCATCTGCTAAGGGTATGGCTTCTTCTGCAAAAAATTAGCCATCTTTTCAATATTCCTGAATAAGAAGTAAGGGAGGTTTAACATCCTCACCCTAGTAAAATGCATGAGGAGCCTGATGTGATAAGTGTACAACTTGGAGAATCTACCCTCACAAGTGAAATACTTCATCATGATTTTCATCATGGGGACATACTTATCTTCAAGAAATCTTGAAGGAAAAAGTCTCTTCACCTCATTTATGTACCGGGGTTTGATATAAGGCTCATAATAGTGCTCATCCAGGTCCTGGGGCTTGTACCACTTCTCCCCTAGATTTGGAATCTTGGTGGCATCTGAAATGATGGAAGGTGAAACTGTGAATGTTACCCCAGCAAGAGTCACCTTGTTGTCCTGAAGATGGGCTACAAAATGTCTAGTGAGCTCAGGGTGGTGTTGAACTCTCTCTACCTGCTCACAGAACTCATAGCAACCAAGATATCTTAAACATGTGACATCTAACTGAGAGGCCTGAAATTCCCTAAGGTTTGATGGCTCTTCTCTGATAATTCTGCCTCCCTTGTGTGGTTTTCTCTACTACCTAACTCTGTCTGTTGAAGTGTCATTGCCTATGTTGTCTTCCTCCTCATAGTCTTGGTCCTTTCTGTCCATGTTTGCAAGGTTGAGGTTGTATGAAGGGAGTGAGTGAAAGTGTTTTAGGAGTGAGGGGATGGGAGATCTTATGGGCTAGAAATGAATGAGGGAGTATGAAATGAGAGGGAGGGCTTGTTTTGTTTGAGAAATTGCCCTTGGGAAGAGAGATAAAGGGATGGAAATGATATTGAATAGGGGTAAAGGGATAAAGGGATAAGGAGATTTAGAGTTGTAGGGATAGGTGATAGGATGAACAATGAGGGTTTAAGTTTTTAGGCATCATTAGGGATAATTTTAGGGTTTCATATATATCATGGAGAATGATGCTTATGATGTTGATATGAAAACAAAAACTGTAGCAAAGGAGGTTAACTCACTTGCAATGAGGGTAAGAGAGAGAAATTTGGAGGTTTCTTGAATATTTGAGGCTTTTCTAGCCCTCCTGCACAACACACAGCGCCGGTGCAGAGATGTGCAGCGCCACCCTAGAAGCGCAGTGCCAGTATAAAATTACACTGGGAAATTTTGCCACACGCGTAGCGCCAAGCTCTCAATGCCCAGTGCCAACCTTTCCTGCCTCAAACGCGTTGTGCCACCTTGCCAACGCGCAGCGCCACTCCTCCACTTCTCCAGAAGTGCAGCGCCAACCTTCCTTCACCCAAAACTCACTCAAACTTGCCCCTTCTTCTCACTTTTGACTCCTTGCTTGCCAAATGAGTATAATGAACTTGAAAATGAAATGTGAGAGCTTAAATAGGAGTAGATTTTGATTTTTCACTTGAAAAACCCACTTTCTAATGTTTCTTGTCCTTCTTGAAAACTCTGTTGTTAATGCCTTTTCTTCCTTGTGTCTTTGCAGGTGGATAAATGCTCAACTTGAATTGATTTTTGCAGTGTTTCTTTGTCTTGCAGCAAGGAGAGATTCTTTGGTGCATCTGGGATCATTTATTACATATAGTGACTTAAAATTACATAAGAAATACAAATAAACTCAAAATACTGTGTTTTCACCACAAAAACATGTTTTTGAGGTGAAAATTACGTTAGGTTAAAAGATAATTATTTAGTGGCTATGACCTACAAACCATCATGTTTGACTTATTTATCATCCTCATACCCTTGCTGACCTTTATTTACATTTTAAAATTAGGCTCTTGACCTTGGAAATGAAACCCTAAGACCTAATGAAAACATGCTCGATGACCTAATGAAAGCATGATTGCCAATTGACCATGAAACCATGAATGAAGACAACCTGAAGAAGGGTCAGCAAGTATACTCTATGAGGGAGAAATTTATATTTTTTGAAGAGAAGACAACCATCAATGGATCAGTTTGGCATGACCTAATGAAATGATGTGAAAATTTCAATATGGGACCCCTAAAATGACAATGCAAAGAGAAAATTTAATCCTTGATGGAAGTATGCATTTATTGACACTAACAGTATCTGTAGGTTCTCTTCTATTAAATCCCCCTCCCATTTCTCTTCTTTGATTATAGCTAAATGCAAGAGGTTTTGTAGGGTAGCTTCAGTATGATTTTTAGGTTTACTGAGAGCTTAATTTTTTTTAATAGATAACTCAAATTTATACCCTTTTCTACATCCACACAATTCCCTTAAATTTCCCAAAATTTTGTCTAATTCCCTAGCCCACTGTAATTACTAGAAGAGTGGAGATCCTTTTCATTTTTTTAATTTTTAGTTATCAAATCATTAACACGGGAAATATGGGCCACTTACTTTTCACTGTGATTCTTGGGATTATGAGAATTGTTGAGAAATTTGACACTAGGCGCCCCCTTGTAGACTTCTTCTGGAATTCCAGTGCTTCCTTTAGCTTTTTGAGTTTCATGTAGCTTCCTGTAACATCCAAAACAAGCTTCGACTCTCTAATGGCTTCCTAGCTCATCCCAACTTCTTTGATTTCAAAATTAGGAACAAGTGCATGAAATTTTGGAATTTTATGCTATTTATGGTCGAGGCTTGGAGTGTTGTGCTGGTTGCACTGGTATGGGATTTCCTAATTGGGAACATTGGCCCAACCCTGGTGATCATGCACTTTCCCCTCTTAATTATCACCCACTCACACATAACTGAATCAACCACCTTTTTTACTGTTTCCCATTGATTTGACATGCCAACATGGCATGCTAAGTGGGAGTTCTCTTTTTTATCACGAATTGAGGGTGGCCAAGTTAACTGGCCACCTCCAACTTATAAGAAATAACTTTTTTTCAACATTTATACATTTTCATCATATCATACTCGGGGAAGAGTTGGATGAGTGTCCATACATGTGCCTAGCTTTGTTGATCGATGCATGCTAGAGGATTGGCCTGATGTGTTGTTGCTCAAGTAAGTGTTCCTTTTTTTCATTCTTGTTTATTTCCTCCTGCTTATGTATCTAACTCTCTATTTTTCTATGTGTGTAGGTGCTTGGTACATCCTTATTGTTGCTACTATTGTGGAGCTCTGGCTAGGAGAAATAAGGTCTTTAGAGATGTTTGGGATCCCCTTTGCTCTGGTTGTGGAGAAGAATGTAGGCTCAGGCTAGTTGTAGTGATGGCATAGGCTGCTACAGGAAACCTTATAGTTGTCTTTTTCTTGCTTACTCAGTATTTTTTTCTTAGAGGGAACCTAGGTAGTGGTGTAGGGGTTGGAGAATGATGATGAAGGCTTAGATGGAGTGTTGAAAGGATGAGGCAGTGGAGGACATGTCCTCTTGGGCTCTTTTTTCATTTTCCTATGCTTTTTTGAATGACATAGAGCTAGGTATGGATATGATGGCTTGGAACATTGATGATGGGTGAGGTATGGCGAGGTGTAGGGTCCCAAATCAACCTAGAATGGGCATACATAGTGATTTTCCTATTGGAACCCCTTTCCTATAGTATTTCAAGACATCCTATAGAGCTACATGATCTTCCTGTAGAAGCTACAGGACATCGTGTATAAATCTAGAAAATGCCCAAAAAATAATTTTTGATGCATGAAAATGGAGATTGGTGATGGGGACATGGTAGGCATGAATGAGATGAAGTGTATGGAGGACTAAATGAGATTATTCTTGGCATATTGTCCCTATATATTTGAATCCTTTATTTCCTTCAAAAACCTTCAAAATCACATAATTTATTATTAGGTAGGTTTGAGGTCCCTGCCATGGCATGTTTGGTTTTTTTTTCTCTTCTCTTTTTATTTTTATTTTTTTTTAAAGACACATAGGTCACTCCAAAAGAGGTTTTCAGCCTATTTGCCTACCCTAGGCACCTCAGAGGAGGTTTTCACCCGAGGATCTTTTTAGTTTTTCTTTTTTCACTATTGGGTTGCCTCAAGGAGGTTTTCAACCCAATATTTGGCCTCAGATGCTTCATAGAGGTTTTCAACTAGGCCTCTTATTTTTTTCTTTTTTTTTTCCTTTTTTTCTTTTTTTTCGCACAAATAAAACAATCTTCAAAAATTGTGTGATTTGGAAGCTAACACACTTCCAATCACATTTACCTCCTTACTAATTGTGTTGATGAACTCCTCCCTAGACAAAGGTCTTTTATAAGCTTTCAATATGTATCCATTGACAAGCAAGGGAATACCTTCCTCATTAATGGTCCTGATTTGAATAACCCCATTGTCATGGCACTTTTCTCTTAGGTATGGGCCTAACCACCTAGTCATCAATTTTCCTTTGAAGTTCTTGAACTTGGAGTGATATAGAAGAGCCCAATCTCCTTTTTGAAAAACCTTGTCCTTAATGTTCTTGTCATGCCAAACCTTCCTCTAAACTTGGATAACTTCATTGTGTAGGAGGGTCGGCATCCTGAATTCATCTAGACCATTCAATTGGAGTAGCCTCTCTTATTGTTCCTTTCTAACATCCAAATCTTACTGCGCTACCATTCTCAAAGTATTGTACTCAAACTCAATGGAGAGCAGAGCCTTATTTCCATAGACCAAGTCAAAAGGGGTGAAGCCAATGGTTGGCTTCCAGGTTGTATTATAGGCCCAAGTAGCCTCCACTAGTCTATCACCCAAATCTTTTTTGTTTTTTCTCACAAGCTTGGTTTGGATGCCTTCCAATGCTATGTTATTTACCTATACTTATCGATTATCTTGAGGATGATAGGCACTGACTTCCTATGTTTTATCCTATGTTTCTTGAACAAATTCTCGATCATATGTGATGTGAATTGAGCTCCATGATCGGTGACTAGTTCTCTAGGGTACCCAATCTTGTATAATACATTCTCCCTTAAGAACTCAACCACTTTCTCCTTTGTTTCTACCTTGATATCCGTGGTATCAACCCACTTTTTCAAATAACCAGTGCATATAATTATGTATGTTTCTTCTATGATGGTGGATCAATGGGCCCAATGAAATCCATACCCCATGTTGTCTTTGTGGGCCCTAAACCAAGTTCAATGTTAGTCAGCCAAACAAATCCCTACACTACTGGCTCTTTCGACATCAACCCACGGAGCGCGGACCGAAGTCTCACCTGAAGCAATATGGGGGGATGCTGGAACCAAGTTTCCACACCCTAAGATGGCCATGGTGTTAGTTTATACCCCCCGCTCCTGCCTTCATGCAGGTTTCTAAGCCTTAGGCCTTATTGATCTATCCTCTATCCCGCACTTTAGTACCTCTGCAAATGTGTATGGTTGAACTTCGCACAGAACCAACGGTTCAAGTACTTTCACACTGCTATGACAATGTATTGAATAGGTTCCCAAGTTACCGCGAGTGTTTCACTTATTCTACCAATTAATTACAATTATCGTCACACAAACTGATATTCTTACTTTCGTTCAATTAAAAAATATATTCACATACATACGCACATCAAATAAACAGTGTAATATAAACCCAGATCATAACACAATATGATCGGATGCACTAAAAGAGACTAAATACATAGTAATTGCATAATACTTCTATTTATTGATATTTCCAGTTTAATACAGACTCTATCCACCCTACACACACAGCTGCAGGGGTTCGCGTACTCAGCTGCGGACTTCTACCCTAGGCCTCTGCGCACTCAGCTGAAGAGCCTCTACCTACACTAAGAGCCAAAAACTCTTTGAACTCTCCACAATACTTCGCTACTTTCTTCTCTTCTTTTCTTCTTCTACTACCTAGGGCTTACTTACTTATCTCCTTTTTATACAATTCCATGGTGCGCGTACCATGGGTAGATATTTACAACTGATTTGACACTTTACAAAATAAGGGTAGACAACCCTTTATGACTCTTGACACCTTCGCGCTCCACGACCACAAATGCGGAGAATTTACAACTTGATTACAAAATTGTCCCAAAACATGGGCTTTTAGCCCCAAAACGGCTCTTGGGGGATCCCATTCCCAATAGCCCCCCAAAAAAAACATGGTGACTTGCCCTCAAGTCACTCTACGACGCGAAGATCTTGGTCAGCTCGACCTATATGGCTGCTACCTTGGCGGTGCACTGTGCGGCCACCTGCTTCATTTCTTCGACCAATTTCTCTGTCATCGGTCCTGAATTGTCAGCTTGAAGCTTCTGCTGAGTCACCTGTAGACTAGCAAGATTGCCTTCAATAAAGGCTATGACTGAATAAGCCTAGCCCAACCAAGTTTTCAAGCGCGCCTTAGCACTGCCTCTTTGTGTTGGGTTGCATCTACTTGTTCCTTTAGTGTTTTGGCATCCTATAGCTTTGCAGGTCTATGTGTGAGGGTAATAGTGTGTGATGTTCCTTTCACCTTGTCATAGTGTTGCTACAGTTCTCACACCTCTGTCTCTAGCCTTTGTACATTAGGATCTTCTTGGAGACAGGTCAGTACTTCGAACGAATGTTCAAACAGCCTTGTGCAGTCTGCTACTGCATGGTCTACTGTTGCTATCGCCTCTGTCATAGCGGTTGCACGCTGCTCCTTTGCTTCCGGTGGAGTATAAGGCTGGGCCTTCAACTGCAATTCCACAATCTGGAGGTTCAACTCCAACTGAACCTTGGCCAACTCTGTGCGAGCATCGCTCACCCACATAGCAAGTTTGTGGACCTGTTCATCTGCCTCCACATCCTCAAGAATGGCCAATTCAGGGACCATTCGGTAGGCTTCCTTCATGACCTTAATCATGCACTGATTTGTGTTAGTAAGTTCCACCATGGAAGTGAGGGCGGTGTCTCGCTGTAGGACCATCTGCACATTATTGATCTTCTACTCACTGATCACCTACAAAGCGCATTGTTCGCAGGCCCTCAGCTCCACAATCACCCCATCCTGCAGTAGATGGAGCATCTTGCCAGGAAGCGCTACCAAGTTCAGTCCTACTCCCTTGAGGGCGCTAACAGCAAGCCTGTCAGCTTTGATCTTTCTGGTCAGTGCTCCCTCTGGTAACACTATCGCTCGGGAGTCCTTCGCATGGAGCATCCTGGCGACTTCTAAAGTACTGATGGCGAGGTTGGTGGACGTCATGCCGGTCTGTGATGCACGGATCTGCAACTCATGCAGACTCGTCTGGATGGCCCACAATAATTTTTGTTGTTGCTGCTTGAACTTTTGTAGTACCTCTGTGGTGACATCCTGCACCATATCTCCAATGTCGTTCAAACCTCCCTTTGTTAGGGTGATTGGGTCCAGCGATGTCTTACTAGCCTTGGATTTCCCCCACGGCCCAACTTTTTCCTGTCCTCTTGGATGCTTCATACGGAATGACACCGTCTGTGGGTCTGCTCCATGTTACTTTGTCTGCTCGTCCGTTTCTTCCTCTGCTTTGGGTGAGGGCGACCTCATACCTTTATTAGATTCGTGCTCTACTCTGCCTATCTGCTCTTCCACCTGTTGTGCAGCATCGTGCTCTGCCTAGACCTTGTCATCAACCTCCTTCCTCCTCTTCTCAACCAGCGGCCCCATCTTGAGCTTGGCCTCTTTGTTTTTATGCTGTGAAGTGGACTTGCTTGATCCCACTGCCGAATTTGAGGAAGTGTACCACTCTGTCAGCCAGCGATCAAGAACTACATCGATCGAGTCATCAGTTGCCAAGTAAGGAAAGTCATACCACTTCTAAAGTGCGACTAAGGGAATTTCTTCCTTAGAGAATTCCTAGCCAAGGAATTTGAATTCTCTAGAGGTGAGTAGCAGTGAGGGGCAACAGTGTTACCATCTCCAGCAGTGTGTGTGTAGGCTAGCCCAACAGTAGCACAGAGGAGAGAGGAGGTCATTTGACTTTCTATTTGTGGCACAAATGGAAACCAGTGGCTTGAGGGATCAGGACAGGTTGGACAGAGCATCCAACTATGTCATCTGGAAGTCTAGAATGCCATTCCTTCTAGATGAGCATGCCCTCAAGACATATGTCGACAATGTGGTGGTTGTGCTTACAGATGCAGATCCATTGAAGAAGTACTGAGTTGAAATGGAAGAGGCAAAAAGAATGATTCTCGATGGAGTGAATGATCATGTAGTCTATCACATCACTAGCAGAGGGACTGCTAAGGAGATGTCGGACGCATTTTCTACATTATATCAAGGATCTTTCTAGCAATGGAAAATGTACTTGGAGTAGAAGCTGAGATCTGCTCAAATGCAAAAGGTGTGGATCCATTCCTCACAAAGCTTAAGGAGACTCCTGATGAATTCTCTGTTACGGGGCATACACCTCAAGATTTAGAGTTGGTTAGACTAGCCCTTAATTCTATCTAAGATGAGTGGCAAGTCTTTGTCTAGAGTATCCTGGGCAATGCAACATTGTCAAATTGGCATGAGATGTGGGAAACTCTAAAACAAGAGGAGCTGAGGAGAGACTTAGTCAAGGTAAAAATTGACAGAAGTAGTAGTAGTGGGTTGAAGCCCAAGGAATTGGATAATGCAACCCTTGCATCGAAGGGACAGCAGGAGCAGTGGAGACGTAAGAAGGACGTCTCGAGGATCAAGTGTTTCAAGTGTGTTGAGATGGATCACTACGCTGCTCAGTGTCCTCTCAAGAAAAAGGACAAGGATGAGAAACATGATCTGAAGGCTACGCCTGCAAATATTGAAGTGTTCATTTTTTGTAGAATCGTATGTGCTCTAGCCATGAAAATTGGTGGAAAGGCCAAGGCATATGAGATCTCCAAGACCCAGAAATTGCTTGGGGAAATTCCACCCGAATGGAGAGATATTAAAATAATTAATATCTTTAACGGGTTCCTAAGTCTAAACATAGGAAAATTAAAGTATTAATCTGTATTGTTGGAATTTCTAAGTCTAACACGTCATAAATTCTTCCTGCATTATCTGTTTTATTTCACCTACTTGTTTATTTCTTAACAAGTTATTTAACCATATAAATATTGAAAATAAACACAAATGTAGTCTCAACTCATCTACAGATCATCAACTGAAATAATAGACAAACACACAAGGGACATCGTTATTTTTGGACAATAGTCCCCAGAAAAACCCAACTTGGGAAAACCGGTGCATCAATTCTGAGGGTTTTATTACTAAGCAACTTTCTTGAGTACAATTGGGTGCCAAACTAGCTCACCCGACAGAGAAATCAATCTGGCAGTAATACCTCTCTTCGAAATCAAATATTCGACAAGTCTCCTCCACGAAAAACTCTCCAATGCGTCACTGAGGCTTTGCGTCAGCCCTCTTGGCCTCTGTGTTATCCTTCTGATGCTCTGTGCAGGCTCTCTGGCCCTCTACGTCACTCACACAAGCTGTGGTAGCCTCTACGTAATCCCTCTTGCTGGCTCTGCATAGCCTCCTTTGCCTCAGTGTTAATCCTCTGACACTATCTTTGCCTCTCTACTATGCACTCACTGCTCCTCATTGCGACTCAAATCACCAGTTCGATCTCTCTCAGCAACCCCACTCCAGAAAATGGAATTGCCTGATCAATCTTGGTGTATCTCCAACTGACCCTCAAGCCTCCTCTTATACTTTTTTGTTGAGTCTTCAACGGTCGATATTAAATCTATAATCAACAACTAAGATTATATTTGGCTTGATCCATATCATTTGGAACCTTCTCACCCAGTTTTATATTAATATCCATTAATATTTTTATTTTCCTAAGTTTATACTTAGGAACCCATTAAAAATATTAATTATTTTAATATCTCTCTAACCGGACGGAATTTCCCCCAATCATTTCTAAGTCTTGGAGATCTCATGTTCTTTAGCCTCTCCACCAATTTTCATGGCTAGAGAACATCTGATGCTACCCCAAATCAACACTCCCTCTTAGCGAGGAATGTGCTCTAGTAATGCTCCACCAGTGAACATCACTCTCATCACCCAGCACAGTACATGTGCTAATGTTTGGCCTACTGCCCAACATCCTCTACATTGTTGCCTCCCCTGCTGCTTCCCATGGCTCTGCCACTGCCACTGCTACATCTGTACGGCAGCTCCCTTTGCATTTGTGTTGTTGCTAGTCGTTCCTCCCAACACTGCATCTGCATTGCAGTTCTCCCTCATCACGCTGCATCGTGCTACCCATAGCACTACCTCTACTACTGTTGCACTGCAACTCAGTGATTGAGAAGTAAGAAACTGATCTACCCAACTGCTAACATCCTTGTCAGGCTTGAAGCCCTCCTAATGTTGAAGCTCCCTCTGTTGCTATCATGTGCTCCCTCTCCTACTTCTGCACTGCTGCAACAACTTTGTGCCTCTCGCACTACTGCAAACACCTATGTGCCTTTATGCAGTGTTGCAACCTCCTTTGTGCCTCTCACACTGCTGCAACCCTCACTGCATTGCTACAGATCCCTGCACTCTAGCATTGTTCTGCTGCTCCATCTGCATCTTGCTTTTACCTACATCTGTCATCCTGCTATTGTCTCTCGGGGCTCCCGTAGCTGGATATGATCCAAGAGTTCGGGTACCTCAAGGATCCTGCCCCTACATCATTTGTAGTCCTCCTTACTACAGCTCGATTTCACCCCACCTCTTCTCTAGAGGTACATGAGCACTCATGGCATAGTCATCATCATTCTATACTTCCTACTCCACCTTAGTCGACATTGCCTTGGAGTCAGAAGCCTCTCCCTTATTCTTCTTCCTGGAACACTGGGTTGCATAATGACCTAGCTCCCCACAATCGAAGCACTTTATCTTGGAGATGTCTTTCTTCTTCCGCTTCCCTTGATGTCCCATAAATGGCAGAGCCACATCCTCTTCCTCCTCTTTCTAGATTCAACCTCCTTTGTTGCTCCTTTTCGTCTTGGTCAGCTGTCTGATCTCTTCTTGGCAAAGAGCTACCCACATCTCTTCCCAACTTGGAAGATTCGCTCTACCCAAAATGCTTTGGATGAATGTCTCCCACTCCTCGGAGACTGCGTTCAGGGCGGTCCTCACCATGAACTCCTAATCCAGCGTGGCCGCTATGGAAGTAAGTTGGTCCCGAATAGATCTATCTGCTCCCCCTTCTGCATCCGATACGACCACGGTTGATTCTCCAGTAGCATCCTCCTCTGCACGGAGGTGTCTTGATACAATTTCGTTAAGGTATCCCACATATCCTTTGTCTTATTCTTCTCGGCAATATGCTGAACTACATGATCCTTGACCCTGTCAAGGATTATGAACTTTTCCTTGGCCTTTGCATGCTCATACCTTTCGTTATCATCTGGGTCGACTGAGATAGCCACGGTTCTCAAGGCGAAGGCCTTGATGCGATGTTTATCCAAAACAGACAAGATCATGGCCTTCCAAATGACAAAGTTGGATGCCCCATCCAACCTGTCTTGATCCCTCAGTCCGTTCATTTCCATCTCCGCTCTTCTCTTCGACTCCCTCTGAGTCTCTACTTCCCTCCTGGAAGCTCTCTTCTGGACTCCCTCTAAGTCTCGATTTCCTTCCTGTAAATCCTCTCCTAGACTCCCTCTGAGTCTCAATTTCCCTCCTAGAAATCCTTTTGATAACAATCAAATCACTCTTCTTCGATCCCCTTTGCTCCTGTAAAACTGATCTAGATTTCTTGGCTTAGAAATCCGCCTAGGTAGTGACTCCCTCTACCTTCTTTCGGTCCCATTAGGTACTATTCTGCTTCGACAACAACAACACCCCACTAGCTTCACAATCCACAATCTACCGACATCTCCTAGGCCCTAGCAGCTGAAGGAACTGAGCAACTTAGCTCTGCGCAATCCTGGCAAGGCTAAATCGCTCCTCTCGCCAACTACGTCACTCATACCTGGCTAAGCAGGATGACAAGGGTCTTCGTGAGCCTCTTCTGCCTCTCATTGCTTCTGCGTTGGCCCTCTCTCTGGCTCGAACTAATGACTCAGGCCCTCTGTGTCACTCCTTTGTTTCTTTCTGCTTAAGAACAACTTCTGTCACTCAAGACAATTGTTTCTACTGCAAATTTTTTTGTTTATATGGTGCCTTTAGCTCTCATGTTGTTGAAGTTTCTAAGTCTACTTAGTTAGAAACCCTCCATGCACTTTATCTAATTTATTCCTACCTACTTGTTATGTTACTTAACAAATTATTTACAATGTAAATACTGAAAATAAACACTAGTGCATGCTCAACATATTACAGATCAACAACTAAAGGAAACATAAACAATCACACCATATGACACCATTATTTTTGGACCAATGTCTCCGAAAAAGCCCAATGTTGGAAAACTAGTGCAACTATCTAATGGTTTTCCTATTAAGCAATATCAGAGTACAATCTGGGTGCTGAAACTGGCCTACCCAACAGATAATTTCCTTGGAAGTAATACCTTTCAATTTCTGACAAATCTCCTGGCTGCAACCCCAGATAATCCTTCTGGCAGCTCCTTAGCACCAATCTGCCCCAGAAACCCCAGCGTCAGCCTCTCTCTGGACTATGTCAGCCCCTCTCTGCCCAGTGTTGGCCCTGCGTCACCCCGGATGGGTCTGCGTCAGCCCTATGGCCCTCTTCTTCAGCAACGCTAGCCTCTCTGAGGCTTTGCACAACTATAGCTACCTCTACGTGACCCTGCGTGAGCCCTGGCTGGCTCTGCACCACTCTCCCCAACTACTGCATTGCTCTCCGAGCACTATCTTTGCCTCTCTCTTACTCTGTACTCAATGCTCCTCAGTTGCAACTCCCGTTAACTAATTATATCTCTCTTAACAAACCTCGCTCTAGAGAATTGAATGACTGATCACTCTGGTGTACTCTCCAAGTGACCCTCAAGACTCCTCTTATACTTTTCTCATTGACATATCAACAACCGAGATTAAGTCCCTAATCAACAGCTAAGATTATATCTGGCTTGATCCATGTCTTTTGGACCATTCTAACACAGTTTCATATTAATACACATTGATATTTTATTTTCCCTAAGCTTAGACTTAGGGACTCCATTAAAAATATTAATTATTTTAATATCTCCTGAACTATTTAGAATCTACCCAAACCCTTTCTGGGTATTGGAGATCTCATGTGCCCCAATCTCTCCACCAAATTTCGTGGCTAGAGCACATCCAATGCTACCCCAAATAAACACTCCCTCTTAGCGAGGATTATGCTCTAGCAATACTCCTTACTAAGTATTACTCTAATCATCCGGCATCGGTCCCTGTGCTAATGCTAGGCCTGTTGCCCCCATCCTCTACACTGTTGTATCCTGTATTGTTTCCCATTGTTCTTCCATTGCCACTATTGCATCTGTACGACAGCTCCCTCTGCATCCGTGTTGTTGCTGGTCCTTTCTTCCTATACTGCACCTCCTCTCATCATGTTGCATCGTGCTACCCACTGCTGCACAGCAACTCAGTTACTAAGAAGTAAGTAACTGATCTCCCAACTCTGACCTCCCTATTGGGCTAGAGACCCACTTGATGCTGAAGATCCCTCTGTCGTTGACAGGTGCTCCCTCTTTGACCTCTACGCTGCTACAACAACTCTTTGCATATCGCACCATTTGACACCTCTCTATGCCATCCTGCACTGGTGCAACACTCCCATGCCTCTCGCACTGTTGTAGCCTCACGCTATCTCAGGACTCCGACACTGTAGCTCTCTCTATCGCTTCATTCGCATCTGTCTCTACCTGACTCAGCCAATCCTATTACTCCTCTTCGAGGCTCCTGTAGCAAGGTCTAATCCAAGAGTCTAGGTACCTCGAGGATCCTGCCCCTCATCGCCTATAATCCACCTTACTATAGCTCGATGTCTCCCCACTTCCACTCAAGTGGTGCGTGTGCACTCATGGCACATTCATCGTCTATCAACACTTCCTTCTCTGCCCTTGCTGGCGCTGCCTTAGTGTCGGAAGACTCTCCCTTACTTTTCTTCCTTGGACACTGGATCGCATAATTACCCAGCTCCCCACAGTGGAAGCACTTGATCTTGGAAAGATCCTTCTTCTTCCGCTTTTCCTTCTTTCCCTCAGATGCTAGGGAAACATCTTCCTCCTCCTGCTTGACTTTGATCCCCTTGTTGTTGTTACCCATCTTCGACTGCCCTTTAATCTCTTCTTGGCGAAGAGCAACCCACATCTCATCCCAAGGTGGAAGTTTCCCTCTGCCCAGTATACTCTGTACAGATACCTCCCAGTCTTCTGAAACTGCATTCATGGTCGTCCTCATCATCAATTCCTGATCCAACGTGGCTTCTATAGCAATGACCTGATCTCGGATCTCGTTCAGTCCTCCAAGGAAGGTGTCAATCGGTTCTCCCTTCTTCAAATGATATGACCTCAACTAATTCTCAAGTAACATTCTTCTCTACACAGAAGTATGCTGGTACAATTTCTTGAGGGCCTCCCACATCTCATATGCCGTTTCCTTCTTGGCAATGTGTGGTACTACATGGTCGTTGACCCCGTCAAGGATTATGCTCTTGGCCCTCGCCATTGCCTCCTCGTACTTGTCGTTATCATTGGGGTCGATTGGGATAGCTATAACCTTCAAGGAAAAGTTCTTGACACGATTTTTGTCAAATACGGATAAGATTTTGGCCTTCCAGACTGTGAAGTTCGACGCTCCGTCTAGTCTATCCTGGTCTCTTACTCCGTGTAGTGCCATGATGCTCTTCTACTTCCATTTTGGAAGTTCTTTGTTCGACTCCTCCGTGTCTCTACTTCCCGTCTAGAAGTTATCTTCTGGACTCCCTCTGAGTCTTGATTTCCCTCCTAGAAATCCTTTTGTTGCTATCAAGATGCCCCCTACACTAATCGTCTTGTGCAACAACGCCACTTATCTAGGTTCCTTGACTAGAAACCCTCTGTAGCAACTCCCTCCTCTTGGCCTTGCTCTATTAGGTACTGTTCTAACTACATTACCTCACCAGCTCCACTCTGCAATATTCCCACAACCTTCTAAACCCCAACAACCTGAAGGTGAGAGCTCCTAGGCTCTGCGCAATCCTAGCACCAGTAACTTGGCCTCCTCAGCCAACTACGTCAGCCCTCCAAGATTCTGTGTGGCTCTGTGTGAGGCTCCCTTTGCCTTCCTTAGCCTCTACGTTGCCTCTTCCCAGCTCACCCTTGATGACGCAGGGACTAGATCACCCTTCCCTTGTTGTTGCTTTGTTAGAAACAACTTTCGTCACCTCAGGACAGTTGTTTTCTACTGCTGCTGCTCTGCTTGGCTGATGTCCTTAGTCCTCCTGTGATCTACAATCACCCTCTGATACCATGTTGAAGTTTCTAAGTCTACTTAGTTAGAAACCCTCCGTGCACTTTATCTAATTTATTCCTACCTACTCGTTATGTTACTTAACAAGTTATTTACAATGTAAATACTGAAAATGAACACTAGTGTATGCTCAACATATTATAGATCAACAAATAAAGGAAACAGAAACAATCACACCATATGACGCCATTATTTTTGGACCAATGTCCCCGAAAAAACCTAATTGTGGGAAAATTGGTGCATCTATCTGAGGGTTTTCTTATTAAGCAATATCAGAGTACAATCTGGGTGCCGAAAATGGCCTACCCAATAGAGAATTTCCTTGGTAGTAATGCCTCTCAATTTCTAACAAATCTCTTGGTTGAAACCCCAGATAATATTTCCGGCAGCTCCTCAGCACCAATTTGCCCCAGAAACGCCAGCGTCAACCTCTCTGTGGACTGCGTCAGCCCCTCTCTGCCCAGCGGTGGCCCTGCGTCAACCTAGATGGGTCTGCGTCAACCTTAGGAGGCCCTACGTCAACCCTCTAGCCTTCTGCGTCAGCAACGTTGGCCTCTCTGAGGCTTTGCACAGCGCCCGGCTGGCCCTGCGTGAGCCCTGGCTGGCTCTGCGTCACTCTCCCCGGCTACTACGCTGTTCTCCCAGCACTATCTCTGCTTCTCTGTCTCTTTGTACTCAATGCCCCTTGGCTACAACTCCCGTTCACTAATTCTATCTCTCTTAACAAACTCGGCTCTAGAGAATAGAATGACTGATCACTCTGGTGTACTCTCCAAGTGATCCTCAAGCCTCCTCTTATACTTTTCTAGTTGACATATCAACGACCGAGATTAAGTCCCTAATAAACGGCTAAGATTAGATCTAGATTGATCCATGTCTTTTGGACCATTCTAATGCAGTTTCATATTAATACACATTAATATTTGATTTTCCCGAAGTTTAGACTTAGTGACTCCATTAAAAATATTAATTATTTTAATATCTTCTGAACTGTTTAGAATCTGCCCAAACCCTTTCTGGGTATTGGAGATCTCATGTTCCCCAACCTCTCCACCAAATTTTGTGGCTAGAACACATTCGATGCTACCCCAAATAAACACCAGTGATCTGCTATCTTCTGATACCATGTTGGTATTTCTAAGTCTAACAAGTCAGAAATTCTTCCTACATTATCTAGTTTATTTCACCTACTTATTTATTTCTTAACAAGCTATTTAACCATATAAATACTGAAAATAAACACAAACGCAGTGTCAACTCATCTACAGATCATCAACTAAAATAATAGACAAACACACAAGGGAAACTGTTATTTTTGGAAAATCGTCCCCAGAAAAACCCAACTTGGGAAAACCAGTGCAGTAGTTCTGAGTGTTTTATTACTAATCAACTTTCTTGAGTACAACTAGGTGCCAAAATGGCTCACCCGATAGAGAAATCAATCTGACAGTAATACCTCTCTTCGGAAGCAAATATTCGACAAGTCTCCTCCATGAAAAAATCTATAATGCCTCTTTGAGGCTCCGTGTCAACCCTCCTGGCCCTATGTCATCCCGGAACCCTCTGCGTCATCCTTCTGATGCTCTGCATAGGCTCTTTAGCCCTCTGCGTCACTCACGCAGACCTTAGTAGCCTTTGTGCAATCCCTCTAGCCCTTTGCGTGGCTCTTGCTGGCTCTACATAGCCTCCTCTACCTTGACGCTAATCCTTTGGCACTATCTTTGCCTCTTTGCTATGCACTCACTGCCCGTCGCCACAACTCAGATCACTTGTTTGATTTCTCTCAGCAAACCCCGCTTCAGAAAATCGAACTGACTAATCAATCTTGGTGTATCTCCAACTGACCCTCAAGCCTCCTCTTATACTTTTATGTTGAATCTTCAATGGACGAGATTAAATCTCTAATCAATGGCTAAGAATAAGTTTGGTTTTATCCAGATTCCATGTCATATAGAACTTTCTCACTCAGTTTTATATTAATACCCATTAATATTTTATTTTTATTTTCGTAAGTTTAGACTCAGAAACCCATTAAAAATATTAATTATTTCAATATCTCTCTAACCGGGTAGAATTTCCCCAAACCATTTATGGGTCTTAGAGATCTCATGTGCTATAACCTCTCCACCAATTTTCATGACTAGATCACATCTGATGCTACCCAAAATCAACATTTATTAATATAATATGGGTGAGAAAGTTCTAAATAACGAGGCTCAAGCCAGATCTAATCTTAGTCGTTGATCAGGGAATTAATCTCGACTGTTGAATCGTCAAAAGGAAAAGTATAAGTGGAGGCTTGAGGGTCAATTGGAGACACACCAAGAAACTTGATAGATCAGTCAATTTGATTTTCTGGGGCAAGGTTTGCTGAGAAATCGAGTTAGTGATCTATTGTAGCGAGGGGCAGTTCGACAGGAGGTTGAGAATACATATCAGAGAGGCAGAGAAAGTGCCAGAGAGACAGTGTAGAGCCTAGGAAGGTTGACGCAGAGGCAGCAAGGGTTGACGCAGCGGCTGAGGAGGCCAGCGCAAAGGACGCAGAGGACCAAGAGGCTGATGCAAAAGTTGTAGAGGCTAACGCAGGCAGCGCAGAGGGCTACAGAGCTGACGTTGGGCTAAAGAGGTTGTGCTGAGGTGATTTCGTGGGCCATACTAAGAGTTGATCAGCTGACGCAAAGCCGTAGGAGGGTGATGCAATCCCTGGAGGGTGACACAGTTCCAGAAGATAGCTTGGAGTAGCTTTTGTTGTCCAGCTGATGAACAGTCGAAGTTACTGTGGGGCCAATCATATGCTTGTTGATTAGGCGGAATATCTGTCTCTGGAAGAAAGGTACTTTTGCCAAGGATAATCTCTAAAGGGTGAGCCATTTTTGGCACCCTAGTCGTATCCAGAAATCTTCATATAATAAAACCCTCATCTGTTGCACCAGTTTTCCCACATTAGGTTTTTTCGGGGACGATTGTCCAAAAATAACAATGTCCCTTGTGTTGTCTCAATTTATTTAAGTTGTTGATCTGTATGTTTATGAAGGCTGCAATTGTGTTTATTTCGATATTTATGCATATAAATAACTTGTTAATGTAAAGAACAAGTAGGAGATAATGAACCAAATATTGCAGTAGGGGTTTCTGATGTATTAGATCCAGAAATTTTCACATGAAGAGGATGACTTCGTTATGACAGTCGAGATAGCTCCAGGAGGGAGGTGGGCTTATTTAGAAATGTAGTTCGAAAGAGCTACTGATGGACAAGATTGTTGAGAAGTCCACATCTTGGATCAATACCTTGCTACGGGAGCCCAAATTAGGAGTAGCAGGATGGACAAGTGTCCGATGGTGTCAAGTGTCACAGAGAGAGTTGCAGTGGCTAGGAGTGCCAGATTCTGGGCCGCGTAGAGCAGAGTTGACAACAGTGCAGATGGCATAGAGAAGAGGTCAGCAACAATGCAATATATTCAGAGGGTCAATGCAAAGACTAGCAGCAGTCAAGCTTCAACATTCACGTGGTATCATATTGAACATAGTTAGTTCAATAATTTTGGGTGTTTTTCCGTTGTTGGTGGAGTAGCGGCAATAGTTTACAATGTAGTAGCAGTCGGCGGTGCTAGTGCTAGTAGCAGCACAAATGCAGCACTTGAGAGGGAGTTGTAGTACAGATGCAGTGTTGACAATGGCAGTGACACCAGCAGTACAGTTGCAGCAAAAACACAATAGTTGGTGGACAGCATTTCAGACATCAGCAACGGAGGGCAATGCTTCAATGTCAGAGCAGTATGCAACAACATATATTGATAGAGCACATTCCTCGCTAAGAGGGAGTGTTGATTTGTGGTAGCATCAGATGTGATCTTGGCCTCAAATTTTACAAGGAGGATTGGGCACATATATTGCAAAGAACACAGAAAGAGTTTTGCGAAATTCCACCCAGAGACAATTTATTAAAATAATTAATATTTTTAATGGGGCCTTAATTCTAAACTTAGAAAATTAAAAATATTAATGGGTATTAATCTAATTATGGGTGTAACTTCTAGAAGAAGAGGAGGATTAGGCTAAAATGATATTATCCATTGATTAGCTTTTAATTTGGGCCATTGAATGTCAACGAGAATATTATTTAAGGGAGCTTGAGGGTCATTTGGAAAACACACCGAGCGATCAAGAGATCGAATTTCTAAAGTGAGAAGTTCTCAAGAGGAATTTTTTATCAAGGAGATTTATTGCAGTTGAGGGGCAGGGATAGCATCCGGAGAGAGAGAGAGAGAGAGAGAGAGAGAGAGAGAGAGAGAGAGATTTTCTTAGCCGGAGAATCATCAACAGAGAGAGGTGGAGAGTGATCCAGCAGCTCTCACGCAGAGGCTAACACAGGGCCACAAAGGGCCGCGCAGAGGCAGTGCAGAGGGTGAGAAAGAGTCTGATATTTTACTGGGGCAGAGTCAGTTTCAGAAGGTAGAAGTCAGGGTGTGACACCAGGATGCTGAGCGCAAAGACTCCGGACAACAAATTGATTAGTAGGCTGGGTGACACGCTGCCTAGAGAGGTTGACACAGGAACTGCATGAGGTCTGCGCAGAGGTAGCGTAGGGCCTACTAGAGGCACCTCATCCAGTGTCTAGATTAGCCGAATTTTTTCTCAGTGATTGTGTGAGGTAAACTCACAAATATTTCTGCCAATATTTCTCTCTGTAATTGAATAACCCTTGAGGTATTCAGAGATGTATTCATAATTTTCTACTGCTTAATAATAATAAATCCTCAGAGTTGTCCCGCATTGGTTTTTTCCGGGGACATTTGTCCAAAAATAATGATGTCTATTGTGTTGTATTTTCTTTTTTGCTCAATCTCTTGTTTTTGCATATAATTTAATTAAGTGAAGGCTGTAGTGTATGTGTTACGATATTTTTTGTAGGAAACTGCA
This sequence comes from Pinus taeda, assembly GCA_000404065.3. Lineage (NCBI taxonomy): Eukaryota > Viridiplantae > Streptophyta > Pinopsida > Pinales > Pinaceae > Pinus > Pinus taeda. The sequence continues at coordinate 2,909 of APFE031744418.1, read as the reverse complement.
AGTAATTTGTTTAAAGGAATTTAACAAATCGGAGTAATATAATCAGTTGTTGAAGTAGGGATTCCAGTTGACGAATTTCCACAATTTCCAAATAGTACCCTGATGATATTTCCAGGTTGTAGCCCGATGGTGTTTCCAAGTAGTAGCCTGATGGTGTTTCCAAGTAGCAGCCCGATGACATTTACAGGTTGCAACCTGAAGACATTTCTAGGTTGTAGCCCAATGGTGTTCCCAGGTTGTAGCCTGATGGTTTTTCCGGGTTGTAGCCCGATGGTGTTCCCAAGTTGTAGCCTAATGAATTTCCAGGTTGTTTCGTGATGAATAGAGGGTGGCAGATTAAGCTCGCCTCCGGTGGCAAATCCGTCATCTTCTAAATTTGAGAATATTCAGCATATGAGAAGGAACAATCAACAGATAAGCAAGAATAAGCAAGAGATCTACATTGATGATTTGAGATAATGAGATACTTGAGATGGGACGTATGTCATGATGATCGATGATCTGAGGTAATGAGATACTTGAGATGGGACGTATGTCATGTTGATCAATGGTCTGATATTTGTAGGTGGAATTCTCCATAGTTGAGAGGGAGTGTTAAAAATATGAAACCGCGTTCAAATTCCACTTTGGACTACTCATTTAATGGATATGATGATGACATCAGATTCCTATTTCCGAGAGGACCAAAATCGACATAAATATCACCTCATTTGGACCAGAGGAAGTTGAGTTACAAATTGTTTTATTCATACATATATTTTGGATCAGATCGGCCCTATGCACATTTACCAATGGATAGGTCAAGTTGACCCTCATGGAAGCCTATAAATAGAAGAGACCTCAAACCCATTTGGACACACACATGGAGCTCTCTTCTCCTCTTCTATATTGTCTTGGCTCGCACAAGTTTGATGGAAGAAGCTAGCTCAAGGGTCCAAAACTTCAGGATGAAGCTCGCACTTAACTAAGGTTTTCTGATTCAAAGTCGCTGGCACAAAGTGGTCATGAGAGCGACTTTGGGTCCTCAGTCGCAAGCACAGAGTGGTCATGGGAGAAAATTGGGATCCTTGGTCGTTGACACAAGGTCTACATGAGAGAGACCGAGAGTATGGGTCAGTTTGGTCCCCAGTCGCTTGCACAGAATGGGATGGGAGCAATCCCCAGTCGCTTGCACCATATTTGTCATAGTCACTCACACATATCCTCATCCCTACGACTGAGACTCCTAGATGATATTTTAGTATTTCAAAGTTTTCACTTAGTGACAAAAGTGTTCAGCAAAAGGCAGCAGGCAGTGACAGTACATCACAGTTATCTGAGTTAGAGTTTGTATGTTTTAAATGCATTTCATGGATATTCTAGTCGCTGTAAAGATATGGATCATTGTCCTCCCTTTTGCTGAATCATTTGATGACAATCTATTAGAAGAAGATTTGCAAGGGTTTTCCCCATAGTGGGTTTTGCCCTGGTCTCCAACCAATCCTGGTGTCTCTATGTGCACATGCTTTTCTTCTCTTGTTCTTTTATGTTTCACTGCATTGATGATGATGTTATTGTTCTTTATACATAGTTGCATATGATGATGAATAATGATGTAAATATGTATAATGTTATGATGCTATGGGGTGAATTTAATGTATTGATGAAGAAATGCATTTATCAAAGAAAAGAACAATATAGCCATATGAAAAATTAACAATATAGATGCAGAAGGGGGAAGGCATTGACCCCGTCTTCACCAAGATTCTGGAGGTCTGGGACCAGTTGTCAGTTGTTGGGGCAGCATCTCAACCCACAGAGCTAGTGAGACTGACACCCAACAATGTTTCCGAGGAATGACAAGTTTTTGTCCAAAGCATATTGGGCAAAGACAATCTCCCAGATTGGGGCAGGATGTGGGCTGACTTGCAATAGGAGGAATTGAGGCAAGCTCTTCTAAACAGTTCCATCAGTGGCAGCAACAATGGACAGAAGCAAGTGAAGGAGGAGGAGAATGTAGTCCTCGCATCGAAGGGTCCCAGTCAGGGACAAGCGGAGTAGAGGAAGAAGAAGAAGGACCTGTAGAAGGTCAAGTGCTTCAGATGTGGTGAGCTCGGTCACTATAGTACCCAATGTCCTCTTAGGAAGAAGGTCAAAGAGGAGAATCAATACCAGTAGGCAGCTTTATAAGAGATCAATATGCTTTCCTCCAAACCACAGGAAGACTTCGTGATGTTCACTGATATACCTCAAGGAGTGAGGTGGGGTGACTTGGTGTTGTAGCCCCATAGCGCTATAGATGGGAAGGATCCTTGAGGAGTTGACCTCATGGATCAATACCTTGCTATGGGGGCCCGCAATATTCAATAGTAGGATGGATTAGTGACAGTTGATGTGGTCAAATGCCAGAGTGACAATTGCAGAGATTAGTAGCAGTCAGAGGTTAGGGAGAGCAGTGCAGCATTGGTAGCAGTGTAGTTGGCACAATGCAGAGTCAACAACAATGCAGATTCCTTAGTGACAGTGCAGATACTAACAATAGTTAGAGACTCGGGCAATAGATGCATTATACTAATTACAGTTGATTCAATATTTTGGATGCTTTGCAGTTGTAGATGTTGTAGCAGCAATAGATGAGAGGGAGTTGCAATGCAGATGCAGTGTTGGCAACTATTCAGCAGGCTCAACAGTAACACATATGCAACATATATCAGAGTTGCACAGTGGTTGGTGGGAAGCAACTAGACATCTATTGGGTTGTGTTATATTCTTTCCACATAGTTAACAGGGGGTTTGAGGGGTACCCGTAACCCCCACTTTATGGGGTTTTGGACCCTATGTTAGGTTGGGCGGACCCACCTATGGTTTTGTGCATGATTTTCGCACATTTTTTTTGGACGCGATGGTTTTCGGTCCATGGTATTGGATCG
>APFE031744405.1:0-10358 GCA_000404065.3 Pinus taeda | reverse complement strand
CCATTAAGTGATAAGGAAAGTTTTTCTATTTTAGAACAGAAAAAAAAGATGGAATAAAGCTGAGGAGATGCTTTTTGCCATATGTATGCATTGCATGTAGAGTCTTAGAGCTTTTAGTGGAGTGATTCTAGATCATGCTAAGTTTATAAATTATGTAGCCTCAAAGGCATTGAAAAAAATCAGAGAGTGAGAGAGAATGAGTGAGTATGAAGAAGAAGAGGCCATGAATAGGCCATGATTTCTCTTGTAAATAATTTATTTCTTAATTAATTATTTCAGTGATTTGTGTGCATATGTATTGTCTGGAACTTTGAGAGCTTTTAACATTTATTAGGGATAACACGCTGGATTTACTGTGTATTGCAATGCATGGTTATATGCATAGACAGAGTTTAAAGATTCTAGGTTTTGCGGGTTGCGCCCTGCATCATATTCATGGCTTCATGGGTAAAGGATATGATGATGTTTGTAATAACCTATAACTAATTATAGTTCAATTCAAATGATAATTCTTTGTACTATTTTAAAATAATCGTTAAGGTATGGAATCCCTTACAAGCCATTGAGTGAAGGGTGAACACCATCACAAGTCTTTAATAATAAAATTAAATGTTTTTTGCTTTTCACCCTATGGGGTTTCTAGGGTATATCGGTGTCTAATGGTGTGATTTCTTGTTGTTTCTTCCTTACATGATGTGATGGTTATATTATCAATAATTTGATTAACTAACCGAGTTAATGTAATCAACAAATTGATGCAATGTTACATTCAAACGTTTAAGTTAATATGTTACAACAATGGTAGTAAATGGTTGTGTAACTCACCATGTTTTTACTAAATATTTCTCTATGGAATGATGAGGGTTATTCTAATGTTCATGGAGTGAATATAGAAGGTAATTTAGAGAGTTACATATTAGTAAATGTAAAAAAGAAATTCTAACTCCATGCATTTTCCTGCGAGATTGTCGTGCGATGTTACATTATGTGACTTCAATGGTGAACAATATTGAGTTTTAATGGATTTCATAACTTTTCATGGAGACTAGATTTCATAATAGGGAGAATTGGTATGGTAATTTCAATTATTTTTACATTCTTATACTTAGCATTTGTGTTATTGTCTTGGTTAGTTTTACTCTGTTGGGCTATGTATAGGAGGAGCATTCTAAGTTCAGTCTCATTGACAAAGGAGAAGGAGAATTTTGAGAAGGGAGTTCAACACTAATGACCTCTCATTAGAGCCCACCATGAAGCTATATCCTCCAAGGAAATATGTAATCAATTCCCTTCTCCCATAGTGTATGAATCCATTGAAATAACTAAGGAGGAAGAGCGTCAATTTCTTCATGATGTTGAGGTTTGCACATAGTTGGCTCCCTTTGAGAAAGTGGTACAACAAACATTTAAAGACACCAAATCTTTATTGCTAAAATAAAATTGTGACGGGAAAATTTTTGATTGAGAGGAATAGAGTGCCCTCCTCATTGCTTTAGAATATCTCTATCTACAAGTCAAGAAAGTCTGAGAAAATTCTTTGCTTGATTAAAATTGGGATAGGATATTTGATTATTAAGAAAATAGAATGTCATTCTCAGTCTTTCGGAAGATATCTAGCTCCAAGTAAAGAAAATCAAGCCTAAAATTCCTTGCTCCAACGCGCATGAAAATGGACACAATATTCAATATTACGTTCTCTAGATTTTAGATTCTAAAGATAATTCCCTTCTAGCCTAGCTTTAATATGTATTTCATTAATAGTTTTTTTTATATTTTTTAATTATAAAAAACCACAACTTCCTTTATTGCGAGGTAGACTATTAAAATTATTTATGTGGCATCTAAATCTTTTCAATTTTGAATCTATTATCCATAATTTTGGATTAATGACTTTTGTTAACAATATGGATCAAATAACTTTCTTACTAGTGATATGGTTTCCAATGTATAACATACACTAATTACTTCTTACATTTAAAAATCTAACTACTAACTTTACAAACAAATAATTAGATAAAGAAAACCATCTGTGACGTATTTATCATCATTTTACATAATACTCAATAATCTTAAACAAGTCCCATAATATTAGAAAACAAAACGTCCACAAAAAAAGATAAATTCCAGAAGACAATTTATAATTCCTAACATTGTTGAATAGCTTGAATATTATGTTGATTCGTTTTTTCTTGACTATTTTCGCCATTTGTCCTTCGTCACTTGGTTAGAGCGACCATCATTATTACGACATTTACGTTGGTGTACCTGTAGCCACCGGCTTTATGAATATAAAGGACCATGCCAATCTAGTCAACATTATAAGCAATTCTCTTTTGAAAGGCGTGCCTATTGGTCCCTCTTTTTGGCTCAGGATGGTGATTCCGGTTGAACTCGGAGGGCAATTTGTGGCAGAGGCAGGTGCTTCATGAGGTGTTCCTGCACCATCCTATTATTGTTCTATTATTATTTCACCTCAGGAGTCATATCGATGAATTTACAAACTTTTTCATTTTTTGCGTTTAGAGGTGCTATCTAACCAGTACAATATAGATGATTTAATGAAGTAACCGGTTCAGAGGTTCTATCTAACCAGTACAATATAGATGATTTAATGAAGTAACCGGTACCATATAGATGATGCAATGAAGTGATGTAATGTGTTATTTAATATTTTGATAATTATATTTATGGTTATAATTATAATTAATTAAATTAAAATAGTTTTATATTTTTTTTCAACTTATTAGCTGTTGAGAAAGATCAAATTTACTTTTATTCTAAAATAGGTTCGTGGTTAAAGAAATATGATTATTCTCGAGGATTGGTTAATCCCAAATGGATCTAGACTAGTTTTTACTAGGTCACTTACAATGACGTTGTTACGAGTGGTCATTATAGTAAAGTTTTATTTTTATTTTTATCCATTATTTAAATATCATATATTATGTAGTTTTGTCAATTTCTTTTTGTGAATATAAAAATAAAATTTGTTGATATAAATTTTTTGTTTTGTTTTGGTAATTTTTCAACTAATTATAAAATATGTTTCCACTAAGTAATGTCAAAGAGTATATGTTTATATTACTTTCAAAAGATCAGATATAGCCAACTCGGTTCATTCCTAGTGCCAAATTAGCCAATGATTTGTTGCAATTATATATTGTCACTATTTACATAATTTCAAAGAATTTATAAATTATGTTAAAACCATTCTGGAAAAGTTTTCAATTAATTTGGTCAAATACATTAATTAGAATGTATTTTGAAGAGGAACAATAGTTGGTCAAACCCATTAACTATAATGAATTTTGAACAAGAACAATCCATCTTAGCTTTCAATTTGATGAGTTGGACTCAAAGGCTACCTTATGAAAAATAAAAAAAGTTTGAATCCACTTTTAAATAAGAATTTTGAAAGATCCTAGCATTCTAGGAAATAATAATATGCACTGAAAGACTTTGAAGAAATTCATAAATTTCCTACAAGGAAGAATAATAGAGCTTCCCACAAACATGCTAACACCGAAAAGGCTCAAACCAACTAAATGTGTTTAGAGTCATTTGTGAAAATATCAAATGCATCATAGTCTTGGTAATAAGACATTTGAGATTTCCATATCCAACCAAAAGATAGATTTGTCTTCTAATCAAACTAATTGATGGACCCATTTTATAATAATTGAGATCTACTCTCAAATCAAATGAAAAACAACTATTTCACCTACATAAACAAGAAAAGTTAGTCAATGTTTTATATAGAATATTAATGGCCCATGACTGTGGACATGTGTTGTGAGTCTCAACTCTTAAGTTTTAGGCTTCAATGTTCATGCCTTAGAGTTAAGTGTGTACAATGTAGAATCAGATGGTGTGTATAAAGATATAAATTATCATTTTTTCTAATAAATCCAAAATCCACTAATATTATGAATATTGCATAATATTATACTTATCTTAAAATATCATCAAACGAATCACCATTTTTTTTTTATTATTTGAAATTTAACTTCTCTATGTATAGATAAGGATATTATATCACCTATCAAATTAACATTTTGAAAAAGCTAATATGTAGATTTTAAAGTTGTAAAATACATATGGTTAACATTAACCTCTATTCGAAGAAGAAATTGGATTGTGTCTTGTTTATGTTGATAGTGGAGGAAGAATACCATTTTTTTTATTATTTGAAATTTAACTTGTCTATGTATAGATAAGGATATTATATCACCTATCAAATTAACATTTTGAAAAAGCTAATATGTAGATTTTAAAGTTGTAAAATACATACGGTTAACATTAACCTCTATTCGAAGAAGATATTGGATTGTGTCTTGTTTATGTTGATAGTGGAGGAAGAATATAGTTCTTGTTTTGATCTTTTATCTTCTTTTCCATAGAGGGAGAAATTAAATTATTAGGATTTATTTATATATTTATTTTATTTTTATTTTTTATCTATTTTTATTTTTATTTATTTAGTTATTTTTATGAATTTGGTAATTAATTTTTATTTAAATTTTATTTAATTAAATATATTTTTAAATATATAAATAAATTAATTTTTTTATATAATTTAATAATTTCAAAAATCCCTAATAAAAATTTTAAACAAATATAGTTAAAATCAATTATTCAAAATATAATGTAATGGTCTATTCTAGGTGGAGGAATTGTTTGGAGTGCCAAAAGTGTAGGAATTGTCTGGACTGCCAAAAGTAGTTGGAATCTGGGGAAAAATAATTTCAAACAATCTCCTCGACGCAGTTCGAATCAAGTTTTTGATGATGGAAATAAATTCAGTACCATCAAAACTCCTAAAACACTTAAAATTATGAATTTTAACCGCTATTACTTAAATTTACAAAAAACCCCTCAAATTTTTTCAAAATATAACCAAAATTTTCATAATTTCCGAGCCAAATCAACATAATGGTTAGAGTAGGGCCAATACAACTATGACACAATTAAACAAAGAAAGATTCATGAAGAAAACTCACAGTTAGATGATGTAGTTACATGGTTGTCGCGGAGCTCATTATCGGTGTGGCGCCGCAATTGGAGGAGAACGGTTGTTGTGGAGTTCACTGTCGGCGTGTCGAAGCAATTGGCGAAAAACGGTTGTTGTGCAGTGCAGTGTCGGCGTGTCAAAGCAATGCGACGCAATTGGCGCCCAACGGTTGTTGTGCAGTTCAGTGTCGGTGCGTCAGAGCAAATTCGCTGCGATTGGAGACCCAGGATATAGATCGACATGGGCATAAATGAAGATATTGACAATCATACGACACCAACTGACAAGATTTAGGAAAAGCAGTAAGGATAATATACAAGCAATCGGAGATCTGGTAGCTGTATATATGAGGCCTATTGTTCAACGGAAATTTAATTCGCGTTTGGCTGAATTTTTTCGATAAAAATTGGTAGTAATTTATTGGAATCGCAATTTTGATAGTTAGTTTCTGTCTAATCAAAGTGTCACAGGGGTTTTTCAGGGTGCTGAATCCAAATATATAGTTAAAAAACCATTTTAACTGCAATAAATCAAGATTTAATCTCAATTTCTTCCACCAGATTCCGTCACTAAAATCTCCAAAAAATTACAGTATAGACAACTCCTTTTCTATATCTTTCTCTTATAACAAAGAGCATAACATTGATTTTGATTTAACACACAACATTGATTTTGATTTAACAGTGTAGCTATAATGTCGAAGAAACATTAATTCATAAACACCAATGATCCATCTTACATTGAAATATATCATTTTTTATTCACTAGCTATTTAATTCGCGTGCGCGTTTTTGCCGTTTTCTATTCCTCTTTCTGATCACTGAAAACATTGATTTAACATTGTAGCTATAATGTCGAAGAAGCATTAATGTATAAATATTAAGATACTTATCTGGATACATTTTACATTAAAACATATATTTTTTGATGGGCCGGATTTGAATTTTGAATCACATAATTTTGATAGTTAGTTTAATTTATATATAATAAATTATAAAATATTAATATGTATAAGTAAAGTATATGTTTTTATTAAATTATATATATGGTATTTTAAAAGTAAATTGAAAAGTTAAAAGTTTAGTAATTTGAAATTAATACATATCTGTTGACGAATATTATATTGAAATTAATTTTTTATCATTTTTAATAATTATTTTTAATTAAATTATTGTTTTAAAAAATATATATGTAAGTTTTGTAGTATTTTTCTTTTCTATTAATCATATATAAGGCACGAAGCAAAATTGTGTCGAGGTTTATTGGCTATTGACCAACATTATATGCCATCTAAAACATAAACACTTTTAACATGTCCATCCAAGCTAAATAAGCTAATGCATATATTGTCAATCTAAATTTTATGCGCCCAGATCATTGTAACAAAACAACAACAAAAATTTCATAACTTCCTAACTTCTCAGCGTTCATTCATGTGACAATTCAATGGGAATCGGGTAGTTAGCACTCAACCCTGGCACTTAGTCCTGCGATGGCAAAAGCTAACGAGCATGCCATTCATTAGCACTCAACCCTGGCACTTAGTCCTGCGATGGCAAAAGCTAACGAGCATGCCATTCATTAAATGCCCTGCTACATGCGCCCCGGATAGTTATTTAACACACGCGCCATTATTTTTTATTTATTTATCACCGCCCACTCGTGTTAAACAGCTATCCAGGGCTCATGTAGCTAGGCATTTAATGCCCAATGGTATGCTAGTTAGCTCTTGCCGTTTTGCAATAGGCTTTGAATTTGCTTTTCCATGTGGCAAAAACTCACATTCCAATGGTACTATTGCACTTGTACACATTTGAAGCTAGGCCCTCTTGCCAATTATTGTTTTAAAAATTATATTTTGAAATAAATACACCTAACTATTTAATTAATTCAGAGGAATAAAATAATACGTAAATATAATCATAAAATTTATAATATTATAATATAAATAAATATTACAATTTATTTTTTTATTATTAAGGTAATTTTAGTAATTTAATTATACGATTTCTAATAAATTATAATTTTTAGTTATTGAAAATTAATGAATTTGAATATTATAAAATTTTTATTTTTGAATTAAAAAATCTATCGTTTAAATCATTAATTTTATTTATCGCAATATAAAAAGTTAACCATAAACTAACTATTCTTTTTGAATTTCTAACATAATTTTCAGAGTCCTCTTTCACCTCTTTTTTAATTTCTGATCTAAAATTTTAGAAGGCTTTTCCGCCTCATTTTAACTAAAACAAATTATTTATATATATAATATATATATATATATATATAACAAAAAATCAAATCATAACATGCTTAAAGTAAGGTTTCTAATAATAAAAATGGTATAGGTGAAATCTGTTTTCAATGCTGAAGCAAATGACACGATATACACATAATCAAATGACACATTAGACACAAATGTCCTTGTAGCTTGTGTGGTGAGGTTAGAGTTGAATGTTGGACCAAGGAACACACTATACAGGTTCTTGGAGGTTAGGTGGAAGAAATAGGGAATGCATGGAGAAGCCTATAATAGTATGTATCTCATAGTTTATTTTTTTTGGGAGGGTAAGTGTGATGTATCCTATTTATTGTATTTTAAACCAATTAAAATTTATCTAAGTTTATATAAATAAAAATTATGTTTTAATTGTTAGAAGAAATGGAGTGTTAGAATATTGGAAAGTAAATGAATTGATTTAATTTCATGAGAGGGTATCTGTCAAAAGGGTGATGGATGAAATTCTCAAGAAACAGTTAAGTTGGGCACTTACCCAACCCTAACTGCTCCTATGAAAGTTTTATCCCAAAAGATCAAGATGATGAGGGCATCTGCGATCAGGGACAAAGGAGGAGGGAGTAGAAGAACACCTAACGAAAGGGAAGAGAGGACTGTACTGTAAGGACAGAGAGTAATGTGGTAGTTAAGTTTGGTCACGACCAGATATCTACTGCTATTGAAGACTCAAATACTTGAAGAGAAACCCAGGAAGGGGTAGCTCGGGGGGAGATAGAGGGCATTGTAGCGCCAGTCTCAAGGTTGGAAGGCAATTAAGATTAAAAGTTTATATTCAGTTCAACTAGCCAAATAAGTAAAATTTGGAAACCCTTGATTAGTTTTTAGTGGATTATTCCCTCATTAATGTTAGATTGGGTATGTCCATCCTTTAATCTAGATAAGTAAACTGATATTATCTATAGATTGCAGTAATTATGCGCATGTTTACAATTGTTATATCGAAATGAAGATTTTATTTGATAATGAACCTTAAGGTGTAATTTTGTTATAAACGAGATAAAACTGAGAACTAAGTAAATAAATCTAAACTAATTAAACTAGTAAAAAACGAAATTTCAGCTAAGTAATATTAGGTGTCTCAACCACTGCTTGGGTAGTAAGAAAAACTAAAAATAAAGGACCTATCCATAGAGAAACGTAGATTAACATCATTTACATTATTTGCGAAAGAAATAGATGAATGGCCTAATCCTATTGACTTCAAAGAACCCATTAACAAGTATAGGAAGAAAAGGGCATAACCCTATCTTAGATCAAGAAAAGTCCCAAGATTGGGGAAATTGATAAACGATTCCTGAAATTTATTATAACAGTAGGCAGTTGCATGATAACATCAAGAACCTTGACTATACAACTTCATAGTTACTTTTACCAGTGGAAAAGAAAACTAGAATCTTGTTCTGACTTAATCAAAGAAGAAAACAAGTAGTGAGACAAAAAATATTTACCACAAATTTCATGAGGAAATTTATATAATTTACAGTGCAATCATTTGAGGAAAAACATTGTTGAACCTCTGTGAGGGTTCTATTAAATAATCAGTAGATATAGTGGTAGAAACTGGAACTCCTTTAAAAAAGGGATGAAATATACATTTTTAACATAGTCGAGACCCCGGGTGAGTAAAACACAATCATGCAAGTAATATAGAGAAGTGGTAGACCCTTAAGTCTTTTAAAATGAAGGATATTGTATACAGAAGAAAACGGAGACCCTTAGGTCAAAATTCTAACAAAAAAGGAACATCGTCTCAGGACAGTTAGAGACCCGAAGTCTTGTTATACAAAATGTATGATATTCAAGATCTAGAAACCCCTTAGTCGGGCCTAGAAGAGTTTTTTAGCTCTTAGAAAGCATCATAGACTGTGATTCATAATTAAATAGAAACAGGGACCAAAGATTTTCGAAAATACACTTTGATCTTTCTCAGATTTAAAATTTCAATTCTCATTCCAACTGAAATGTGTAAGGAGAATTTGGAGAGTCGACAACCAGAGCCAGTCCACCGGGTCCTAAACCATTAAACCCTGTCAACACAATTGATTACGATAACTATCATTCCAAAGAGAAAAACAATTACATTGGAAATAAAAGCTTTACACGAAGATTTCTTACCCGGACTCACAAAGAGCCTCTCAGGCATTCCTTTGACAGTGCATATAGCCATTGTAGTAAGTTGTTGACAAGCGAAGGCATTCAAAATATTGGGAGGCCTCGCAAGAGAAACACCACATACAAATTAACAGAAGTTAAGGGCCAGTCTACTCACAGTGAAATCCTCCATTTGAGAGCTAGAGCCGAACCATTCAACCGGGAATACTGCAACAGGAAAGCCCTTTCCAAGCCTGGCAAGGGTGTAAAGTCGCAAGTAGCAACCACCACCATCCAATGCGTAGCAACAATGAGAGCCCTTGATGGGGAACAATCAACCAAGCAGCAAGCAGCTAGTTGTCCAGCACGAAGACGTCTCTAGAGGGAGGAGGTCCTATTTCCTAGGCAAGTGGCCACCCTTAATTTAAGTCCACCTTAAAGGAATGGTACCGGCTCACAACATATCAAACAAGTTTAATAAATGATAAATGTATTTGATTTCAATATACAGAGCCTTATGAAAGGTTTCGGGTAAAGTTCAAATGACACTGTGAGTTATGTAATGAATGTGAAAATCTTTAAACAAATGCCTTGTACCTGAAATATTATATGTACAATGTATATAAATCCCCGTGTCTAGAGAGTTTCTAATTTAACTCTATATTGAAATAATTCGTTAATTATGCTTTTAATAATGAAATGTTGATTATATTATATGGTAAAAGAACTTTTTACATGGGTTCATGACATATGGTATTATAGTGCTTAGGTTGCCAAGCTGAGACCTTTGGAATGAAGAAATAACAAATTTTGTAATATGCATGTAGGAAGTAGGAAGTATTCAGTATGAGGATAACATGGAACCTACCACCCAGCTCCGTAATGGGGACAAGGCCGACGTCGTTTTAGGAAGGCAATCCTGAAGTGTGGGTACAACTGGGTAAGGAGCCATGG